>VZTL01032266.1:0-28076 GCA_013400535.1 Scopus umbretta
CTTCCCTTCCCTCCCCTTCCCTTGGGGAGTTGGTGGAGGCTCGAAGCATTTGTACGTGTTTTATCCTGCCTATCTGCCACAACCAGAATGCCCAGAGCTGGGTTTTTTCCCAGGATGGCTGCTCCTCTTTCCCTTGTGCTCCCATGGGACCCAGCCGCCTGGGAAAACAGTGGTGAGGGGTGGGATGGTGGGGCAGGAAAATATGTCTTGGGGCGGGCAGGCATCACCCCATCTCTTGTCTTTCCCCAGGAACATGACATTGAGACCCCCTATGGGCTGCTGCATGTGGTCATACGGGGCTCACCCAAAGGGAATCGCCCAGCCATCCTGACGTACCATGACGTGGGCCTGAACCGTGAGTCCTGGTCCGTGGGCCATGGGGCACAGGAGCAGGCAAGAGCGAGCCTGGGCCTGCACGGGCTGCCAGGACATTGGCCAAAGCCCCTGACTCAGCTCCTTTGCCTCCTCCCATGGAGGGTGTCCAGGCTGTATTTGGCCTCCCCAGGCATCTGAAAGCACCAGGAGGGTTTGGATGCTCAGCTGAATCCAAAGCCTGGGCCAGGCACAGCCAGGAGTGCTGGTGGTCTGCCCAGCTACACCAGCCAGGGATGGGACACGGGGGATGCTGGATCAGTCCCCGCCACCAGCACCAGTCTGTTGGTATTCAGAGCACAGACCCCAGCTGGCGGCAGGGAGTAGTGGGGGCCAAAAGAGATGGGGAATAGCAGGGAAGGAGGGACCCTGATGGGTGGAGAAGGAGGGAGCCCAAGGCTGGGCTCTGGATGTGGGGATACTGCTCTCTCTATAAGGCTGCAGCCTTGGATCTGCACCCCAGACAACTGCCCTGGGCTGTGCCCCCTGGCTGAGCCTGGTGGCCTGCAAGCAGGGAGAAGCATCTCCCTCTCAGTTGGTGGCTGAGGCTGAGTCACTGGCATGCTATGTGAGCTGCCTCACCATCACAGCAGCACTCTCGTGCCCAGGGATGCGTCACATTGGTTGTGATGGACAACCTGCCTTGGCCCCATGTTTTGGGAGGGATGTCCTGGCACTGATGCCATGGGGCAGGATCCCTCCAAACCCTGGCGATGTCTGTATCCTACTGCAACAGTGGTGGCCTGTCCACAGCAGCGCTGGGGCTGTTTCTTTGACTAATTCCAAGCAGGCAGATTTGCAGCTATTTCTCAAGTCCCAAGTTTGCTTGAGCCCTTTCTGCTGATTTTGGATAGGGCAGATAATACCCAGGCTGCTAATCCTGCTGCCCGACAGGTGGTCCTGCAGCTCTGGGCTTTGCATCCCTCAGTCTCAGCCCTCCAAGCAGACAAGGCTCACCCCAAAGTGCTCATCTTCCTGGCTATGTCCATCCATCCCCATGCCTCCCAACACCAGTAGGGATGAAGCCCTTGCTAGCAGTGGCTGTGGTCTCTGCTGTGGAGTCAAGGAGCCTGGAGGGAAGGGGATGGGAGGGCATGTCACCTCCCAGTTGAAGGGCAGTGGGAGGGCAGGATACCTCTCTCCATGCTCCCCTGGCACATCAGGCCCCTGTGTGAGGGTGTCTGGTCTCTGATTCCTGCCTGCCCTTTGACAGACAAGCTTTGCTTCAACACCTTCTTCAACTATGATGACATGCAGGAGATTACGAAGCACTTTGTGGTGTGCCATGTGGATGCGCCGGGCCAGCAGGCAGGAGCCTCGCAGTTCCCTCAGGGGTAGGTGCCAGCTTTGGGGACTTGCTATGCCCATTGGGATGTCACCTCCCTGCTTGCTGGGTTGTTGCTGCCTGGGCAGTCATGCCCTGCCTGTGGGTCTCTCTGAACCGTGACAAAGCCCATGGCAGCCTACTGGCCCATGTGGGCAATGGGGTGGTTTGCGAGTGGGTGGCATTTTCCTGCCCACTTTGGGCAGCCCAGTTACCCTGTCTCAGCCTTCCTGCTCTGCACGGGTCCCATAACCGCCGTCCTGTGCCTCACTGTGCCGCAGGTACCAGTACCCATCCATGGACCAGCTGGCTGCTATGTTACCCAGCGTGGTACAGCATTTCGGGTGAGTCAGCCTCTCCTCCACAGCTGCTGGCTGAGGGTGCTGGGCAGGGAGATGGGCAGGAGGCAAGGGTTTGGGGCTTGGGGAGTTGTCCCTGTAAGCTGGCACCCTTCATGTCCTCTTGTGCTCCATGCTGTGGGTGGAGGGGTGCCCCAGGGAACTCATGCTGGAGCCCACCATCCCCCCATACACACCTCTCCGCTTTCCAGGTTCAAGTACGTGATCGGGATCGGTGTTGGGGCAGGAGCCTACGTGCTGGCCAAGTTTGCGGTGAGCCTGGGGCTGGGATGGGCTGGCCCTGAGTTGCCCGTACCTGATGTCAGCCCAGGGCATGGGAAGAAGCAGGACATGACACCCCCAGGCAGGCTGTGCCGCTGCAAAGGCTCCTGGAGGGATGGGGGTCTGGGACGGCAGTGCCATGGTTGGACGGTCTTGCCACAGGTCTCCCATCGCTCCCAGGACAGGGCCACATCAGCCCCGTGCAATGCCTGTGCAAGCAGGCAGTGGTGCTGGTGGGGGCCTGCCCTGGGCACATCTCCCATTCCCAGTGAGCATCGCCCCTCTTGCTCACTACAGCTCATCTTCCCCGACATGGTTGAAGGACTGGTCCTCATGAACATTGACCCCAATGGCAAAGGCTGGATTGACTGGGCAGCTGCCAAGGTGGGCAGGACCCCGACCCCCCCTCCCAGCCCTGGTGGCTCCCTGGGGGAGGAGCCAGCCACAGCAGCACCTTAACTCCCTGTGCTCCCTCCACAGCTCTCTGGCCTCACCAGCACGCTGCCGGACACTGTTCTGTCCCACCTGTTCAGCCAGGTAAGGGCTATGCATCCTGCCAACCCCCTGCCACCAACCCCCTACCCAGCATCCCAGATGGGTCACATAGGCCCTGCCCTGCCCTGCCTGCGGCAGTGCTGCTGGACCTGCCCCATGCCCAGGGATGGGGTTAGTCAAGCCTTGACTGTATCCCTCCTGCCTGATCTGGGGCTTAGCCTGGATGAGCGTGTGACTTGTACCTGCATCCTACCTGTGTGTGCTGCCTGCAGCACTGTTGTGCCCAGCTGCATAGGCCAGCATCCTCCCCCTCTGCCCCACTGGCCAGCATGGCATGGGCAGGCCTGGGGGAGCAGGGTGTCTCCATGGCACTTGGCAGCACCTGCCCTGATCTCCATCCCCTGCTGGCACAGGAAGAGCTGGTGAACAACACAGAGCTAGTGCAGAGTTACCGGCAGCAGATTGGCAGCGTGGTGAACCAGTTCAACCTCCAGCTCTTCCTCAACATGTACAACAGGTGAGCACCCCTGGCAGCCCTGCCAGTGGGCTGCCCCCTGTCTGCACCAGGGCAAGGGGCTGCAGGGCTGGTGGGTGGCCCCGAGGGTACCATGGGAACACTGGCCGCTGTAGGGTGCTGCCACCACCCTCTGGTGCAGGCAGGCAGCAGTGCAAAGCTAGCCACTGGTGCTGGCTGGGGATGCAGGAGTGGTGGTACCTGTGCCAGATCCTTGCCATGTCCCAGAGTCCACAGCCGTGGGTGCACATCCCCTGGTCTCCTCCTGCGCTGGGTGCTGGCACAGGCCTGGGGAAGGGGGTAGAGATTCTGTCCCATGAGTGCAGGGGGTTGGGAGCCTTGCTCCTCTGAGGGGTGCTACATCCCATGGTGTGGGCTCTGCTTGGGTCATGATGGCCATCGGGTCCTCCATCCAGAGGGTGCTGGGACAGCAGGGCTGGGTGCTGCTTCCCAGAGCTGGTGGTGCCCCAGCTCTTGCACTATGGCATTGGTGGCAGTACCTGCCTGTGGCCTCATACTGGCCCTCTTTCTCCTCCATCAGCCGCAGGGACCTGGACATCAACCGGCCTGGGACTGTGCCCAACGCCAAGACACTGTGGTAAGAGTCACACCAGCATGGCATGGTGGGTCCCAGGGCAATGGTGACCTCCCAGGCCAAGCCCTGACTGTGGCCCTTCCTCCTCTCACTTCCAGCTGCCCTGTGATGCTGGTAGTTGGAGACAACGCACCTGCTGAAGAGGGGGTGGTGAGTGATGGTACCAGCCTGCGGGCTGGTATGCAGATGGTGCTCATGCACGGGCATGCTCACATTCACTGCCTGTTTGCAGGAGCGTGCTCATGTGCAAACCCACCTGCTCGTGTGGGCATGTATGCACATGCATCTGTGCCTGGTTGCCACACCTGGAAAACCTCCCCTTCCTCATACACACCTCCCTTTCCACGTGCACACTTGGCACACTGCCTGTGCCACATGCACCCAACAGCTGCTAGCACGTGCACGTGCTTGCACACATCCACATGGTTGTCCACACTTGCACAGTCAGCCACAGGAACTGTGCAGGTGGCCACATTTGTACATAGTGTATAACTGCATGCACACACCCCCTCCTCCAGCATGTGTAAGTCTATGCATATGCACATGAGCACACTTGTGTACTTATACACATGTGCATGACACACAGGATGCCTCACCAGTCCCCCCCTCCCTTTCTAGTCCCCACCCTTGCCCAGACACTGCCTGGTAGGAGGAAGGTCCTCCCTGTCCCATAGTGGTTCTGTGGGCTCAGGGTTTGCCTAGCACCCTGTCTCCACCTGGCTGAGCTCGGGTGTGCCAGCTAGGGTGCCATGTGCCAATGGAGGTACCCATGGGCAAATTCTGCCAGGCTCAGGGCACCCCAAGGTGCTAATATCCTTCTTGCCCACAGGTGGAGTGTAACTCCAAGCTGGATCCCACCAACACCACCTTCCTGAAGGTAGGCAGGTAGCAGGGGGCAGCCAAGTGGTCCCTGCTGCTCATGAAGTGTTCCATTGTCCTCTGGCCCAGAGTTGCAGTGTGTCCTCATCTCCCCATTCCAGGTCCATCCTGGCCATGGGGCTGGGGGTGGCTGGGGAGAGCAGGGTGGCCCCAGCAGTGGCATCCTGCCAGCAGGTACCAGGGGACAGGGAGGGTGGCAAAGGCAACCTCCCAAACTAATCAGGACCTTCTCTCTGCAGATGGCTGACTCCGGTGGGCTGCCCCAGGTCACACAGGTGAGCCCCCAAAATTTCCCCAGTTAACTGGGTGTACTGGGCCCTGAGACATCCCCATCAGGGGATGTGCTGAGATTGGGCACAGGGGTCTTGTGCAGGGGCTGCCAGAGGTGGCTGGAGGCTGAGCGGGGATCTTAGCCCCAGTGCTGCCTCAACTCATCCTGCTCTTTCCCCACAGCCCGGCAAGCTGACTGAAGCCTTCAAGTACTTCCTTCAAGGCATGGGCTACAGTGAGTGCCAGGGCTGGGCATGGGGCTGGCACATGCCTGCGTGTGCACATGTGTGTGTGTGTGCGTGTGTGCTGACCCTCCTGCAGGAGAGGAGCCTGGCACCCCCGTGTGCCCCTTCTGATGGAGAGCTGCATGTGCATCTGTGGTGTTGTATGTGCAAGATGTCTATCCATGCATTCATAGGGGTGTAGGGTGTACAGGCTCTGTGTGCACACAGACGTGTGTACAAGGGCTCTGTGCATGCATGCACACTTATGTGTGTGTGGGCATGCACAAGCAGGGGCTGTGTGTGCACACAGACATGCAGAGTCCATGCGCACAAGTCTATGTGCATGTGTATGTATAGGTCCATAAGCACGTGTGTATGTGTGTGCGCAGGTCTGTGTGCATACCTGTGTGTGCAAATGTGTGAAGGTCCACATACACATGTGTGTGTTTGCAGGTCCATGTGCACATGCACATGTCTGTGGGTGTGCAGGTCTGTGTGCACGCACACATGGGGCTGGGCAGGGGCTCCTGGCCCTGTGTAGCAGCCAGCATGGCTGACACTGTCTCTCTGCCCTCCCTGCCCTTCTCCCGCTCCACCCCTGCCAGTCGCCCACCTGAAGGATCGGAGGCTGAGTGGAGGCACAGGTACCGCTCAGTGCTGCTCGCCTGTGCCCGCTGCTGCATGGTGCCTGCCTGGTCTGTGCCCTTGAGCTGCCTGGGCACCTTTGGGAGCAGCCTGGGTGTGGGGCTGGCCCTTCCCAGCCAGGTGCCCTCTGCCTCGCTCTGCTTTGCCTGAGATGACACCCTGAGCCAGGGCTGGGGGTTGAGAAATGGCATTCAGAGAAGTCCCTGCCATCTGGGCACAGTCTTGGCAGTGTGCCCACTGTGCCCTCCTCCAGCTGACCAGGAGCTGTGCCTGCTGTGAATCCTGGCTAGAGGAGTGTGTCACCTTCCCTGCACAACCTGGGGAGCTGGGAGAGGTCCCATCCCCACTCACCCCTTCCCCAGATTGCGACAGCCAAAGGCCCCACTGCCTCATGCCCAGTGGTTGCATGCCTGGGAGATGTGCCCGGTGTGCAGCCTGCCCCAGGGAGCCCCACCCCTGGCCCCCTGGCCCTTCCCAGCCTGGAGCTGCACATGTTGTCACAGCACCAGGTGCTGCAAGCTTGTGCCCAGGGTCATTCACATCAGGGAGCAGGACCGGCAGCTTTGCTTACATGAGGCAATGCTGGCTCAGGTTCTGCTGGCTTTCTGAGGGAGCTGAGCACCCCAGCCGTTTCTCTGTGCCCATGCAGTGCCATCCGCCAGCATGACCCGCCTGGCACGCTCCCGCACGGCCTCCCTCACCAGTGCCAGCTCAGTGGATGGCAGCCGCCCACGTGCCTGCACCCACTCAGAGAGCACCGAGGCCATGGGGCAGATCAACCACACCATGGAGGTATCGTGCTGAGGTCCACGCCTGCTGCCGACATCTCCTCCAGAGCCATCTCCCATCCGTCAGCATCCCGCCAGCACCCACCCATCCTGTGGACATCCTCCACCAGGGCTCTCCTCACTCCTTCGGGGTCAATTTGTCGTCTTTGCTGTTGGCCTCATTCCCTTGTCTGGTACTGGAGAAGCAGAGGGGCTTTGCTTCACTGCCTCCCAGCTCTGGTTCCTGGCTTTGCCCAGCAGGCACACACGGTTCTGCATCAGTACTCACCCTCCCTAGCATCGGCTTGGCCCTGGCTTGGGAGGGTGGATGGCAGGGGGACTGGGCCAGGATTGGGGAGCAGGGGCAGGGTGGTGAGATGAGAACAGAATGGTGGGATGGGGCAGGACAGCAGGATGTGGAAAGGACACAGGAAGTAGGTTGGTCTCCCAAGGTCAACCGATGGCTGGCCGAGCCAGAAGAAAGACAGGGATAGGGAGCGGCACTCACTGAGAGGTCACTGGGCCTTCCCTGGAGATGCAGCTCCCATTTCTCTCTGCCAGCCCTCCCTGGGGAGAGCTAGCTAGGACCTGCTGCCCCAGAGCTGGCTGAGCATTGTGAGAAATCACACCCCAAACTGTCCCCTTGCCCTGGTCATGTACCCTGAGGGCTGCCCTGGGGCAGGGGGATTGGGCTCAGCACAGCTCCAGAAGCCATCAGGTCAGGAGGGTGGTGTGGGTGTCCCGCTGCCTCTGCCCATGCACTCAGTCATGGTGGCACTTCCTTGGTCCCTTGTTGCAAGAAGGACAATCACCACCTGCCACCAAAAATGCACTGCGGGGGAGAGAGGCTGCGTGCACTGGCTTGCTCAGTCCCTGCCACACCGGCAGTTCCACCCCCAGCACTTGGGCTGAGGGTGCCAGGGCTCAGAGGCCACTGGGTTTGCGGATGTCACATGGCATATCCCCGCCTCCAGTTTCACCACAGCCTGTGGGTGTCACCACAGCGGAGCCATTAGCAATAAGATGAGACACTCCTCCCCCTGCCACAATACTGTGGAGCCCTCAGCACCCTTTGCCTCACAGGCACATCACCAAAAGGTGCTTGCAGTGTGGGGTTACCCATGGAATGTGGGGAGCACCCCAGTGTCTGGCTTTGCCCACAGGCTGGGTTTGCCCACAGACCTGGCCAGACACACCATGGCCCCCCAGATCCAACCCACTGCCCCCAGCATCTTGCCTGTGCAGTGAGCGGGGTATCACTTTTGGGGGGCTTGGCTTGCCTCAAACCATCCGCCCCCATCTGGCCACTGGTGGATCCAGCCTCTTGTGCTTGTCATGGAGAGCTATGTCATCACATAACCCCACTGTTGGCCACCCACCCTCTGCTGCCATCCCTGGCCCATCTTGTGGGTAGCAGAGCGAAGGTCCTCCTGCACCTGAGGTGAGGGAGCACCCAGCTCTCATGATGGGTGCTCAGGTCTTTGCAGGTGGTCTGTGGGGGACCTGAGCAGGGACCTGTGAGGACCCACCGGGTGCCACCATATGGGTGAGCAGAACCAGCTCCCTGGAAGCAGGTCCCACCCAGCTCCCCAAAGGCACTCACCTGCCAGACTCCATCCCCTCTCCCCAGCAAGGGGCATGGGGATCCTGGGGCTCCCAGTGGGTGTACAAGGGCTTTAGGCCCTGAGACCCATGCACCACCCAACCCCTCCCATACTGAATGGCCACCCCGAAACACCAGTGTCCCCATTTGTCCCCCACTTTGTTCTGCTGTGTGCTTCCTTCTCAGTGTGACTCTGAAAGCTATGTAGCTCCTTTTTACTGTAGATACTGCTGTGATCTCTTGTTTTCTCAGCGTGTCCTTCCAGATGATATATATAAAAAAATACCTATACGTAATATAGATAAGGGTTTGTCTGGTCCCTGACCTTTTTGGGTTCATTTCCCCTTGCATTCTCGTCCAAGCGGTGCCGTGTGGTTCCCCTGGAGGTGGTCTGGCCGTTCTTGCCTTCAGTCCCTCACCTTGGTTTTGTTGTTTGGTTTGATTTTCCCTGGTGGTTTGGCCTTTTGAGTTTTGTTGGTTTTCCTTTTTTCCCAGTCACAGCAAAATTTAATGCATTTTCTTGTCTGAGAACAACCTGGTTTTGTCACAGTGGCATCAAGGCCTCAGCACTCATGAGATGGCAATATGTAAACTGGATTTAATTAACCTGTTACTGTAGAGAGGATTTACTGTGTTGGAAAAAAACCAACAAATTAATAAAGATGTTAAGAACCTGCTGTGCTCTTTTCAGCATGATGCAGCTGAAACTAGTTGTAGCCCATCCTGGCCCTGGATGGGCAAGCAGGGAGGACAAGGGGACACCTTGGCCACCAACCCCACCAGGGGCTGCACTGCTGGGAGAGAGGGACCAGGGTGCCCATGGAGGAGAGCCCAGGACCCCAGGGTACACGTGGAGGGCAGTCATAGGCAGAGTACCCCATATGTTGCGAGTGGAAGGAGGCTGGAAAGCTGCCAGTTGTGGCCCAACGCAGTTGGATCCAAGGGGTGCCCACTGGGGCATGGCTGCACAACTCTGGGGATGAACAGGGTCCTTGCGAGATCCAGCCTCCCTGTCCTCTTCCAGGCCTGCAGGCTCCCTGTTTGTCTCCCCATCAAGGTCTGAATGTCCCAGGCCACGGCCCTTTCCAAGTGCATGAAGCCCTCCCTTGGAAGGATCCCTCCCTGCATCCTGTCCCTCATCCCTGCTCCAGTGTGTCAGTGTCTGCCTTGTTCTGGGGTGCTCCAGACTGGTCCCAGCCCCTGAAGAGGGTTCCAGAGCTAGGGCATGGAGGGAGAGTGACCATGTAGTCTACATGCATGGTTTCCTAGGGTGGGTGGAGAAGAGCCTGGACACGTGGGGAGGGAATGCAAGCCTCCAAGACTGAGCTGACATGTGGGCAGGCAGCCTGGGAGCCTTTCTTGGCTGGTTTGGCTGGAGGGGTCTGCTGGTATCCCTGCCTTCGGTTCTTCCTCTGTCCTGCTCCAGCCTTGAGGTTTCATTCTTGCTGGCCCTTCTCTCCTGTGGTTTGGTTTTTTGGATCCCTCCTGCCCCTTCTCTCTCTTTCCCTCTTTTCCGCATTATGCTCCTCCTCCTCTGGTCTTGGGATCTTCTCTGGTAGGGTTGTCTATTTGGGTCCTCCTCTTTGCTGCCCCCTGCACCCCCACCCCCAAGATGAGGTGAGCCTCAGGACGCATTCTCCTTCTTCTTCCTCGTGGTATGAGGCTGGGTGATCCCAGGGCAGGACTGCAGTATCCCTGAGGCTGAGGGAAGGAAACTCTTGCTGCACAGACCTGGCTGGGGCCAGGCTCCGTTCCCAGCCTCTCTGTCAAGCTGCCATGCAGACAGACTTCTGACGACCCCCAGCCATGGATGCATACATGACCATCAGCTGGCTGGAAGGGTCCCCCTTTTGCCAGCTGTCCCAGGGACCCTGATAACATACATCTCCTTGCTCGACCATCAGCTCCCCAAGGAGGCATCCCAGCTCCCACATGCTTGGGGATGGGATGAATCAGGGGCCCCCATACCTAGCCATCAGTTCCAGCCAGCCCTGACTCCCCTGCCTTCCTTATCCTCTTCCTCGGGGAAGGGGAACCTTGAATTACCCCCTTCCCCTGGACCCTTCCCTTACTGCTCCTCCACCATGGGGCCACCCCACGTTCCTACCCACCTCCCCCATGTGTGCTGCAAGCACCCTTATGCCCTGCTTTCCCCTGGTACCACCTTGAAGTCCACCCATGTGGGCTGGGGCTGCCCCAGGCGCCTCTTGCTTGCCTTCCCCCACCCTCCCTGTCCTGCTGCTGGGGCAGTCCTGTGGCTGGGTTCACTGTGATGGGCATAGGGTCCAGCCATCTGCAGAAGAAGCAGCTCTGCCAGGGACCCCAGAGACATGCTGTGGGGATTGTTGATTGAGGTTACATTAACCATACAGGTTGCACCTCATGGTACTGGCCAGACCCCAAATTCCATCGTTGGCCTAGCAGCTGCCAGAGCTGCACAGAGCACTGCGGCCACAGGACAGGGCCAAGCCGTGCCCAGTGCCATCAGCCAGGCAGTGGGGTTAGTGTGTGCGAGGCTCCCCACAGCCATCTCCCCAAAGGGCTGGGAGGAGGGAGGGTGTCAAATTCCAGCAGGAGAGAGCTCCTCACCACTCCTGGCCAGCAGCTCCTTGCCATGGGGCCAAGCCCAGGCTGACCCCGTGGGTGCCCACCTCTCACTCTGCCAGGGCTGGGCTGCAGGTCCCCTCCCTTGCTGCCACCCTGCCTGGCGGAGGGCCCTGCCCTGCCTGCAGCTGAGTTCTGCAGTGTGCATGGCACCCTGAGGTGCAGGGACACAGCCTCAAGGACAGCGCTGAGCAGGCCTAGGGGCACGGCCCAGCCACATGTCCCTACAGATGCCCTGCTCAGGCTTCATTTCTGGCCCCTATGCCCCTTCTGTCTGTCTCCAGGGGGCCAAGCCGTGGAGCCGCCCCGCAGGACAGACGCCCAAACATGCCTGGGGACGGTCTCTCCCAGTGGGCCAGGGCTGACGGCCCAGCCTGGCCCTCCTTCACCAGGAGACAGTGCTGGGGATAGGCTTGGCTGGCTGCTGGGGTGGGGACTACAGCTCCCAACATGCTGTGGGGTGAAGGATGATGGCTCCCAGCATGCTTTGGGGTGAAGGACAACATGAGGGCATTGGGGCCCTTCCACACTCTCATAGGTGGCTGCAGTGGCTTGGCCCTTTCCTGAGCGTGTTTCCCTGCAGTGCTGTGGGGCTCAGCTGTGGCAGCAGTGGGGACCCGCTGGGGTGCTCAGGGTCAGGGGTGCTTGTGGAACAGGACACCACAGACATGGGCCCTCCCATGCACATCATCACAACAGACAGGGAATTGCATTTTCAAAAAAATTACACTTTGCCTGTCTTGTTCTCATTTTTTATTTTCTTTCCTCATTTCCTAATAAGGAAGAAAAGACAAACTAGCAATAAGTGCCAACAAAAGCTTAAGAACCCTGTGTATTTCTTCAGACAGCACAGCTTGTGTGGGCACCTAGCATCCAGCCAAGGTCAACCCACTACAACTTCCTATCCAAAGTAAGAATTTTCTGCTCATGAACTCTTGAAGGTGGTTGTTTTGTGAATTAACTTATATAGCTGTCTTTTAAAAATCTAATAGCAAACAGCCCCCATTAGCTTGCAACTCTTTCTCTAGACTTATGTAGGGAGATAGACAATGGTACTTTAGTTCCTTTGATCGTTTCCCTTGTGAATCGAGAAAGATGAGGATGCTGGATTTGTAAGGAAGAACTGTTTTAGTATGGTTTGGATTACTTTTTCTGTTCTGTCTTTGCATATGTGTCAAAAAGAAAATGCAGAAAGAACAAATGGTCTTCAGGTAGTATAACAAAGAGGAGGAGTTTTCAATTTGATTAAGAGAATAAAGTTCCAGAAGACAACTGAGATGAAGTAGGGAGTGGGGGAGAAGAGTTTCTGGGAAAACGTGTGTCTTACATGGATCACAATTAAGTTAAGTTCACACAGGAATCTTCTACAGAAGAAAGCAAAAATGTTCTTTGAGAATGACAGACAAATGGCAATGAAAATAAATCCGAGACAGCACACGAGAGAAAGACTTTTCTTTCATGTGCTTCTGAAAAGGAGAGCGCTAACCGTCTTGAATATTTAGAGCTAAGAAAAATTTCTGATTACCAAATAACAGAAGGCTCTGAAGAGGGAGATTCTAATGGTAAATTAAAGGTCCAGCAGGTCATTTAGCTCCTTTCTCTTGCTGAAGAGGATTATGCTATTTATTAGCCTTAGCTTTCTTTCAGTTCATTCTCTTATGTCTGATATCTCTCTGTCACTGTAGATTGTAGTCCAGGTACAGGATACTTAAGTGATACTGTATTCCAGATAAACAGAAATCCCAACTTAAGAAACCTGTGTGATTCCAGATACCTAGGCTAGATATTTTCAGGCAGAGCAGCAATGGGTGATGAGTGTGGAGAAAGTGGTGGAAAGTCTTACAGCACCAGATTCTGTGCTGACTGTGGATTACTGTGGTCTCCAACTATGCCTAGTTTCAATTTTTTTATACTGAAGTAGGACATTGTCTTGCAACATGTACAATTGCAAAGTCAGTCATCTGTTAAACAATGCCAATTAAAACAATTTATTGGCAAGAGATATAGGCTGTGAAATACTTCAACCTATAATAGACTATGACTTTTGTGTTTCCACACCTAGTGTAGACTGCCCTTCTTGCTTTTGGTGAACTAAATTGGAGACCAAATTCTCTTCCTAATTTTTCATTGAAAAGGCTTGTTGAATTTTAAAATAGCCCACTGACAACCTGCTAGTACTGTTGGTTATTAATGTTGTCTTAACAGTTTTTATAATGGCTTTCAGTTCTTCTTTTGGTTGGTTGGTTGGGGTTTTTTTGCATGCTTTGATGTATTACAAACCTGAAAAGGACGTTTGTTGCTAGTAGTGGTGATTTTAAACCTGAAGTGAATGGGTTGACATAAAACTAACCATAGATAAAATACTAATATGCTTAGTTTTCAGAAATTCTTTCAAAATCCAGTGTTGTAATTTTACATTCATACTATTACAGCACAGTAAGGGTTTGCCAGTCCCTCCCAGGAGGAGGGAAGGGGTTATCCTGGGCTACAGCTGGAGAAATGGTTGAAAATGGGCCTGTGTTGTGGTTTAACCCTGATCTGCAACCAAGCACCACACAGCCGCTCGCTCACCCTCCCCCTGCCCCGGCGGGATTGGGGGAGAGAACCGGGAAAAAAAAACTAAAACCCAAGGGTTGAGATAAAGACAGTTTAATAGGACAGCAGAGAAAGAGAAAATAATAATAATGATGATAATGATAATAATGATGAAAGAATATACAAAGCAAGTGATGCCCAATGCAATTGCTCACCACCCGCTGACCAATGCCCAGCCCATCCCCGAGCAGCGATCGCTGCCCCCCTGGCCAACTCCCCCAGTTTCTATACTGAGCGTGACGTCAGGTGGTATGGAATAGCCCTTTGGCCAGCCTGGGTCAGCTGTCCTGCCTGCGCTCCCTCCCAGCTTCTTGTGCACCTGGCAGAGCATGGGGAGCTGAAAAGTCCTTGACTAGACTAAACACTACTGAGCAACAACTAAAACATCAGTGTGTTAACAGCATTGTTCTCATACTAAATTCAAAACACAGCACTGCAGCAGCTACTACAAAGAAAATGAACTAAGCTGAAACCAGAACAGCCTAGCTGCAGGGGGTAAAAGAGGTTCCTCTCCATAAATCGGAGAGGGTTGAACTATGCTGGGTTTATGCTGATTAGTCAAATTTTCTGATCTCTTCCTGTGGAAGAGGATTTCTGAGTTGGCAGAACTGAGCAGAAAACTTCCAGAGGAATCCATGGTCCAAGTCAGGCATTGCCAGGATGGAGTCAGTTTATATGTATTTAATATTCAGTGTTTGGATTCAAGCTCCTGGAATCCTTTTGCCTTGGGGATTCTTGCACCTGAGAACAGCTAAGACTCGGTCTGCCCCAGCAGCAGGAAGCCTCATCTCTCAGGCACTGGCCATCTCAGTCTCTCCCTCCACACCTGATAGGAAGAGTGAGCGAACATGCTGCTTGGAGCATGCAGCAGTGAGGAGGACCAGGGCTCAAGGAGGCCATGCATGAAAATCATGCCCTTCTCTCATCTAGCGTGATGACATGCTAGCTTGAGAGGGGATTTATATATGGTACCTCGGGGCTTGTGAGCTTTCATAACTTGAATGTTCATGCTTAAATGAAACTGATTGGATTTCTTTGCTTTCTACTTCTTCCTTTAATTTCCAAAAAACCACCTCTCCTTCTGAGTACACTGTGAAAGTCAATAAGGAGCAAGCTCTGCTGTATGAAGAGACAGGCTCTAACAAGTAATCATTTAGAGTGCAGAAAATAACTTTTCCAGATGTGAGTTGTGGAGCTTTTCAGGAATTGCCTCCTCTTTCTGACTGCTGAAACCCCTGTTGATACAGTCATGCAGCTTCTCTATCCTCCTGTCTGCTTTGGATGCAGAAGGATGCCTCTGAAGCTGGAGGGGATGAAAAGACATTGTTATGATGGCAGCACACATCTTTGCTAAATATTACTAACAATCGCACGTAACTACCAATTCTGTATTCTTTTTTTAATGAAGAAATACACAGGGTTCTTAAGCTTTTGTTGGCACTTACTGCTAGTTTGTCTTTTCTTCCTTATTAGGAAATGAGGAAAGAAAATAAAAAATGAGAACAAGACAGGCAAAGTGTAATTTTTTGAAAATGTAATTCCCTGTCTGTTGTGATGAAGCGTGTGGGAAGGCCCATGTCTGTGGTGTCCTGTTCCACAACCACCAGCGCCCCTGTGAGGAGAGCTTCACCTCTCCCCAGCTTTGCAGGGCCAGCAGCACAGTGACTATAGGGTCAATCCTGATGTTGGCTGTGCCTTTGGAGAGCTCAGTATCAGCAGGGTCTGAGCTGCCAGTGAACAGTTTGAGGGTTTGCTGTCTTCCACAAGGGCTGGAGGGCTGCGCAGAAAGAAATGGAGCAGATATGAAAACTCCCTATCTGCAGAGACACACTACACCCCCACAGGCATCCCCTCCAGACCATGCCAGCCCCACTTGTCTGTTTCCCTGGTCAGGAGGGAGCAGGTGGGACAAACAGATCAGCTGGAAGTGGCTGTTCAGGAATACCTCAAATGCACCTGACATGCTTCTCTGCCCCTGAAGTGTTTCCCTGGAGCAGGGCAAGGCATGGCAGAACCCTGCCCAAGCTCTTTCCCCTGTCACTGTTACAGATCTCCATCAGCTTCTCCAGGCTTTGGTCCCTCAGGTGCCACTCTGCAAGCCCTAGGCACAGAGCTCCTGTCAGACCTCCTGCTCCCCAGCATGTTCCCAGCAGCATGGCACCCAGCCCTGCCAGCTCAGCTGCATGCCCTCCTCCCCCTCAGCAGGGTGACCCCAGGGTAGGACAGTACCTGAGGGGGCAGTGTGACTGAGCAAGGCTGCCACCAAACCCAACTGAGTGGACGGGGGGGAGAGGGAAGCACAGAGCCCCTGGCTGCCCAGTTGGGGCTCTGGCAGCCCCAGGGCTGCCCCTTGCTGCCGTGCAACGGTGGGAACCGGTGGCTAGGCTCCCAGAAGAGGGACCCTGGGGGGGCTGTGGCTCACTGATGAACCTGACAGCCACCTGTCACAAGGTGGTCTGAGCATCCTCCACGTATGGCAGGCTCTGACACATAACTCTGCTCCTGTCCAGTACCAGCTGGGGAGAGCACAAGGGCATGGGGCTGTCACAGATCCTCCCCAGCTGGCTGGACCAGTCCCTCCTCCCAGCACCCCACTTCCCCTTGCCCCCAGGCCATTCCCATCTCCCAGCCAGTAGCCCTATGGGGACAAAATTTCAGAGGGAGCTGCAGGCTGAGGGGACCCTGGGGGTGCCGAGACCCGCTCCATCCTGCTGCCAGGGCCAGGGTCTCCTTCAGCACCCTGGGACGGGAAGGGGGAGAGGGACCTGGAGAAGAACCCTTGAGGGCTCCATGCCTGAGGGCAGAAACCCATGATGCAGCTCCAGGCTGTGGGCTCCGGGCTGGAGCAGGGCAGGCAAGGCACAGCTGCATATCCCACAGCCCAGACACATGGCGCAGCCCTTGTCCAGCCCAGCCCTGGAGCTTTAGAGGTTGTCCTTACCAAGCACTCTCCAGTCCTCCACGCCTGCTCCATGTGGGTCAGATGCTTGATCTGTTTCCACTTGAGGAGCTCTGCAGCAGTGAGGAGGGCTTCTCCAGAGACCTGCATGGCAGCAAAGGCTGCAAGATGGCACCGCAGCCCACGGAAGGAGACCTGGTGTCCCCCTCCTCTTGGCCAGGCTGCAAGCTTTTCCCAACCCAGTATGGGAGGAGGTGGTGAGGGACAGAGTCTAAACTGGGTTCGGTGCCCAGGGCAGGGACATGGGGCAGCCACCACCTCAGGTATCTCATGCTGCCAGCCAGCAGAGTGGTGACCCTGGCTGGACCAGGTAGGGCAGGTCTGGGAAACATCCATGCCATCTGCTCCACCCCTGCTCATGCTGGGTCTGCAGGGACCCATCCTCTGGGCTGTGCTGGAGGAGGGCTGAATGGGGGAGCAGGGTTGGGAGGGTACCCCCAGCTCCCCATCCACCTCTGCAGCAGGAGGCACAAGGGGGCAGGAAGAAGGTAGTAGTGGGACTGGTGCAGGGAAGGAGGGGAACTCTGCCCTGTCCTCAGTGACTCAGGGCAGAGGGACCCCGAGGTGGCACATACTCCTATATGCCGACTGCCAGCAGCCCTTGCCCCTGATGCCCAGGCCACCCCTGTGGTATCAGCATGCCCTTCCCCACATGACCAGTCAGCTTTGAAATCTGTACCTTGGCCACACTGTGGGTCTGGTCACTCAAATGGAAGAACAGTGGGAGCAGCCTGCTGACAGAGTGCTCTGGTCCTGCAGCATTGTCCTGGGCATACGCGTCTGTATTCCTCCCAGGTTACCTGTCCTTGCTTCCACCCTCTTGTGTTTCCTTTTGTGTTTGAGTTTGGCCAGGAGCTCCTTCTTCTTCCATGAAGGCTTCCTGGCATTTTTGCCTAACTTCCTAGCATGAACCTCTCTTGAGCTTGGAGGATGTGATCCTTGAATATGAAGCAGCTTTCTTGGGCCCCCCCTTGCCTCCAGGGCCTTATCCCACGGGACTCTTCCAAGCAGGCATTTAGAGAGGCCAAAGTCTGTTCTCTGGAAATCCAGGGCTGTGAGCTTGCTTTTCACCCTCCTCCCTGCCCTCAGGTTCCTGAGCTCCACCATTGCATGGTGGCTGCAGCCAAGGCTGCCTTTGATCTTCACATCACCAATGAGCCTCTCCTTGTTGTTGAGGATGAGGTGCAGCAGAGCACCTCTCCTCGTTGGCTCCTCTGTCACGTGGGGGAGGAATTTCTCATCACTGCACTGCAGGAACCTCCTGGATTGCTTATGTCCAGCTGTGTTGTATCTTCAGCAGATATTGGGGTGGCTGAAGTTCCCCATGAGGGCCAGGGCCTGCAAAGGTGAGGCTGCGCCTGTCTTCCTGTAGAAGGCCTGACCCACTTGATCTTCCTGGCCTTTAGCAGACACCCACTATACCTGTCACCTTTCCCTGTCCTCTCTCTAATCCTAACCCCTAAGCTGTTGGCTCCTCTTCCATCCCCAGGCAGAGCTCCACACACTCCAGCTGCTCTCTCATATAAAGGGCAACTCCCCCTCCTCGTCTGCTGTTGCTGTCCTTCTTTGTTTAACCCCAGTCAGCAACTAAGCACCACACAGCTGCTCGCTCACCTTCCCCCTGCCCCGGTGGGATGGGGGAGAGAACCAGGAGAAAAAAATAAAGCCCGTGGGTTGAGATAAAGACAGTTTAATAGGACAGCAGAGAAAGAGAAAATAATAATAATGATAAAAGAATATACAAAACAAGTCATGCACAATGCAATTGCTCACCACCCGCTGACCGATGCACATCCCATCCCCAAGCAGCAATCGCTGCTCCCCAGCCAATTCCCCCGCTTTATATACTGAGCATGACGTCAGGTGGTATGGAATAGCCCTTTGGCCAGCTTGGGTCAGCTGTCCTGCCTGCGCTCCCTCCCAGCTTGTTCTGCACCCGGCAGAGCATGAGAAGCTAAAAAGTCCTTGACTAGTGTAAACACTACTTAGCAACAACTAAAACATCAGCGTGTTATCAGCACTGTTCTCATACTAAGTCCAAAACACAGCACTATAGCAGCTACTACAAAGAAAATGAACTCTGAATTAAGCTGAAACCAGGACATTCTTAAAAAGCCTATGTCCCTCCGTTGCAAGACTCCAGTCATGGGAGCCATCCCACCACATCTCCATGATCCCAACAATATTGTAACCCTGCAACTGCACACAGATCTCTCATTCCTCCTGTTTATTCCCCATGCTGCCTGTGTTAGCCTAGAGGCACTTTGGAGAGGTATCTCAGCATGTTGAGTTCCTGGAGAGGGTTTGGGGGATTTCTTGTAGGCACTTCCTTGCATACAGCCACAGCCAAGTTATTTCAGGGGCAGCTAGAAGCAGACAGCAAAGCTACCCAATGCTGAATGAGCTGCTCCTCAGCTGCACCTGCTTTCATGTGAGGTATCCAGCCTCAGCTTGTCACCTGTGCTCCCCCCGCCAATGGCACAGAACAGGAGCTCCCTGTGGCAATGCTGCAGCTTGGAGGAGGTGCCGTTTCCTTTCTTATAAGGGGGAGGAAAGCAGACCAAACCGATGCAGAGACAGAGTGGTTGGGAGAGTTCTCTTCTTACCACAGAAATTGTACTTTTTCAGAAACAGTAGTCCCTCCAGCTTCTTCCTCCCTGGCCCACCTTGTTCTCTCCCTTGGCCTACCTTTGGCCCTTCCCTGACACATCCCTTAGCAAGTTTCTGTGTGCTGCCAGCCTCTGCCCTGTCCAGGACACAACAACTGCGCTATGCTCAGCCTCCTATGTCCCTGAGAGTCTCCTGCTGTTGGCAGCAAGCAAAAGACTGCATGAATTATAATAGAATAGTTCAGTTGGAAGAGACCTAAAATGATGTAGTCCAACTACAACTGACCACTACAGGGCTGAGCAAAAAAGCTGTACACTTTATTAATACAGTCCCATAAATGCTGCTGATAATTATAAAGAAAGAAATCTCTCTGCTTTTCAGTGCTTTAACATGCCTACATTTTTAAGTGATGTAAGAACCGCAGCCATCTCCTCCTTCTTGTGAAGGCCCTGGTTCATCATAATCCTCTTCTAGAAGAGCTGACTTTTGCCTCCAGGATTTCTTCTTGTGTAAGGGGGCAACTGATACCAAAACAGGTTGGTTTTTCTGATTCAGCTCCAGTGCCTTTCGCCGGGGTTTGAGTAGCCATGGTGTCTGCCATGTGGGTTGGACTGATTGCAGTGCACATTATGTGGGTTGGTCTCCAGATGATATTCTTAAACAGTTTTTTAACCCTAAAGATCTGAACTGTATTCAGGAGACACAGCAGTAGGTGGATGCTGGTTGGAATATCCCAAGGGTATTCAAAATTCTCAAAAGGTGCGGTAACTAGCATGGAGGAGAAGGGGAGGGTAAAGGAGTAGGGGAAAATGTGCTGCTCTGTCTCTCCAGTACATTGTTTATCCGAGGAGAACAGGTAGAAAGTGTAATTGTGAATAGTTTCCAAGAAATGGCTCCTGAAGCTCCCAAAGCTCCCTCCCAGCTTCTTTTGTCCCCGGCAGAGCATGGGAAGCTAAAAAGTCCTTGACTAGTGTAAACACTACTTAGCAACAACTAAAACATCAGCGTGTTATCAGCACTGTTCTCATACTAAGTCCAAAACACAGCACTATAGCAGCTACTAGGAAGAAAATAAACTCTGAATTAAGCTGAAACCAGGACAACCCCCTTTACTCAAAATTGACAAATCCCTTTCATACTTCATTCCCAGAAAGTAGTCCCAAGTATCCCTAAAAGGCCATCAGGATTTTATGTCATATGACAATTTATGACCCTGTCTTCCTGGCGTCCACAGATGTTGCGTGATGTCTCATATACTATGTGAAAGATGTTTGTTAAGACTTGCATACATGCAGCATCTCGTATTATCCAGGGTCCCATGGATACAGTGCATGAAGTCTTTTATATTTTAATTGATTCAATTCCCACAGTTGCCACCAACTTGTCCGTAGATTTCAATACATGCCCAGAGGATAATCCTTCTTTTTTAAGAGACTCACTACCACTTGGAGGCGATTTGCGTGTGTGGATGCATCTGCTATTTTTTTGTGCATTCCACACACCAAAAGCTGTATTCCCAGCATCCCATAAAGAGCCAAAAAAATCCTGTTTTGTCCATTTAACCTCTTTTGCGTAATTAATTCCCTTTGTGGTAAAAAAATTTGGCCATGTCCGTTGTAGGGTACTCTCAGCTACTCTAGTAGCCCTGGTATCATTGTGTTAAGTCAACTGAATAAACCAAAATTCTGGTCTAAATTGGACACAAAAGTAAATCATACTAACTGAAAGGACCATCAGGGCTTTTATCTCAGTTTTCAACCAGGGCAGGCCATCTCTGAATATAGGTCTCCTTTGATCACTGTTCATCTTAACTGGTAGCCACAACAAACAGTGATGTTCTCCTTTAAGCGAATTATCATTCCAGCATTTCCAAATAACAAATCTCTTTGTACCCCAGGTATGACTGTGGTGAGTCTCATTTGCATACTATACATCCCACTCTTGTAAGTGCTCCATAGTTAAATCATCTAGGAGGTAACACCATCCTGGGATAGTGACAGCTGCATATCTTCCATGCAAATGCTCAGCCAATTTCAGTATCTTGCAAGTGTTATTAATGCCTACTCCAGAATGCAGGTTACCTTGGAACCAGTGAGACTGGAATCCCCCATTTATGGACTAAGTTATCATTCTTTTCAAATTATATAAATTTGTTTACCCTTTCAACCCCTAATTGAGTAATCTGTTTTTTCCCTTATATAAAGTTTCTTTGCAGCAGTCCTGCAAGTGCCCACCCACAGGAGGTATGGGTAGTTAAGGTTCCTTTGATGGAGGAAGTTTTTTTTGTGTTTTGGGCAGTTGTAGTGGTAGGGTTTAGGTCAGAGTGTGGGGTACTTCCAGGACCAGAGGTAGTGGTACACAGTAGGGTCCAACTTCTTCCCACAATCTCAAAGGAAAATTCCACAGACCTTCCCGCTGCTATTTAGACCATGTGTTCCACCTTGCCACCAAGAGATGTATTCACTTTTCCAAATAATCCATGTCTTTACTTTTTCAATGCTTACACTTGCTGATATGGTCAATGCTGCCACTTCACTGGGGCTGTTCTTAAACAATCCCTTGTAAGTCCATGCTACTGATCGTGGCATTGGCAGTATGGTGGTTAGGATGACCTTACAGAGAAGACTAAGCAAGCAGATCTGTTTAAACATATTGAGTTGATCTGATCCTGTAACAATATAAAAAAAAATTAAGTTTCTACTGTATTAGGTGTTATGATCAGCTTTAGGTCCAAGACAGTTTAACCTGTGGCACTAATACCATCCACTGCCCTCTAGCCTCCCTTCCACTTTCTTAATGGTGCCCAGCCAGACAGGCCCAGAGCAGATGTCTGAACCACAGACTTTCAGCCATCAGGTAGGATGAGATGTGGTGGGAAAGTGGCACTGGTACAGCATCTTCACCCCAGCTGGGAACCTTGGAAGCCTGTATTGGTCCTCACCTTCTATCCCCTCTTGTCTGTGGGAGTTTCCACAGCTTGAAAACGTGAGGACCAGGACTCCTGGGCAGAGGATGGAGCCCCCCTGGATCTTTCCAAGGCACATCCTTGTGCTCCAACAGCACAGTAGCAGATTTTTAGAGGCTATTAAAAATCCAGTCCTAAACAAAGCAGCATATTCCCTCTGCCTCTTTAGAAAGAGAGGCTGAGGTTGTGAGCTCTTTAATGCTGCTGGCTCTGAGCACAAAT
The DNA here is from genome assembly GCA_013400535.1 of Scopus umbretta. Taxonomy (NCBI): domain Eukaryota; kingdom Metazoa; phylum Chordata; class Aves; order Pelecaniformes; family Scopidae; genus Scopus; species Scopus umbretta. Next base: position 22,264 of record VZTL01032266.1, read on the forward strand.
TAACTCATGACATGCCTGTAAGAGGAGCCTCTTGGGTCTCCTTGCTACCCTGTGCCAGTGTGGGGAACAGCGAGAGAGGAAAGGTTCCCAAGCATCCTCCCTCTACCAGCACTGGCCATCAGCAAGGCACTTGAAGCAAGTAACACCAAATGCATGAGCACACTGCAAATCTCAATTTCCACAACATCAGCTCCTGATGAAACCCAGAGCTATAAAATCCCATTACACATGCCTGCCTGTGCTGCCTGTGCCACCTGACGGCAAACCCACCTACCTCCCTGCTGACCTACATTTCCCAAGCTGGGGCAGAGGCTGGTGGCACCCAGCGCACATCACTGTGATTTTGCCACCTAAGCCTGGCAGAGACAACCCTCTCAGGCCAAACCAGTCCAAATTCACCTGTGGGGCTCTTGTAAAGTTTTGAGGGAAGGCTGAGCAACAGCAGTAGCCGTTTGGCATCCATTACAGCCGGTGCTTTCTATTTTCCCATATACTTATCTATCTGCTTCTGCCAAGCCCAAGTGGAGGGTCTAGGCATCTCTGAAGGATCTCTGAGGATGAGGTAAGGCAGGAACCCATTGGGGACTTCAGTCTGAACTCAGCCCAAGCTACACAATGGGACTGGAAGGCAGAAGAAGGATGTTGGGACACTGGTAATTTGGGGTGCCTGCCTCACCTCTGTGCTTCATTTACATCCCCCCAGCTTTAGAGTACTCAAGGACTTCTAAACATCCTTTATACTTTAGTTGTTTTGAGAAGCTAGATGTTTTCTCCTCCACACATCCACCACTGCCTGCAATAGGAAGAGGCATCAGGAGAAGGCTAGTAGGGAGGTGCTATGCAGATGATTTAAGGTGACATCCCTGATGGCACAGCTCAACAGATGTGTTGTTGGTGTGGGTAAGTAAAGCAGTGCTGAGTTTAATTTGGTATCACACAAAGGGTTCTCTGGGTAGTGAGCAATCAGAGATATTAAAGAGTTACTACTAATCATATGGGAAGTGGTCTGGGAGAGAACAAGCACCATCCTTCGAGAGGAAGCTCTAACAGCCACAGAAATAACCCATTCCCACATGCCTGTTGCCAGGGCATAGCATCCTTAGGTGTGGGAACCTGGGCACACAATAAACACATGGGCTTCTGCATCTGAAGCTGACTGAAGCTCAGCCAGAGGTAGTTGTTGAATCTTCCTCACATGAAACCCTGAGGTGTACTGTAAGTTGCTCCCTTGTGCTTTTGGATTCAGAGGTGCAGAAGCTGCAGCTTTTTGTTCCATTTGCAAATGCTGTTAAGTTACTCGGATACTGGGAGAAAGCCTCTCCTCTGCTTGGGGAAAGAAGGAAGCAGGGAGTCAACAGTGACTTCATCCCCCCATCATCTAACTCTATGGAGTAATGGGAGCGTTTGTGTGTTTTAACTGTTTCCATCTGCCCCCACCTCTTAAAGGAGCTCCAACTTCTTAAGATTTCAGGCACCCCAATGCTGCAGCACCTGGGCCTCCCCCAGAGCAGCAGGCAGGAGCTGAGAGGACCACTAACTGAGAACACACTGCTCCCTCTCCTCTCCTCTCCTCTCCTCTCCTCTCCTCTCCNGGAAGGCCGAGTGGGACATCAGGCAAGGAACAAACCAGTGACAAATGAAATTTGTCAGTTAGGGGTAGATGCCGATCTCTTTTTGACTGAAAGAGAAGTCATTTACCGTAACACCAAACTTCTCACACTCTGTCAGGTTATTGTACATAGCCTGCATTTCTGCAAGCTTCACATGTGGCTATGGCAGCAGCTTGATCAAATTCTACAAGAGAAGTGCATGTGTCAGTGGAACAGAGCTGCCTGGACCATCACACAGCACACAACACCCAGGAAGAAGTCCAAGTGACACAGAGTACAAATAGCTCCCTGACTACATGCCTCTGCTATACAAGAAAGGAAGGGCAAGGAAACTTAGTAGAGCTTTGCCATACATGACTGTCGTGGTTTAACTCCAGTCAGCAACTAAAAATTAACTCTACCCCAGCTGAAACCAGGACAATGATGTTACTCACGGTTCCAAATTGCAATGCAGCAAAGTCAGGAAACACTGCCTGCAATAGCCTTTCTCCTGCCCAGTGCGCACACTCATCTGTACTATGCTATAGCGCAGAACAGTGTCATCCAGCTCCAGCATTGCAGTCTTGATCTGTTCACAAGGCATGCAGAGCGCACCCAGGAAAATGGCTGCCAGGACCCAGAAAGAAGCACAAGTCAATATTTAGGAACAACCCCCTGCCAAGTGCCTGTGCTGGTTTTGCCTGGGACAGAGTTAATTTTCTTCATAGTAGCTGGTATGGGGCTATGTTTTGGATTTGTGCTGCAAACAGTATTGATAATACAGGGATGTTTTAGTTACTGCTGATCCATGCTTACACAGCGTCAAGGCCTTTTCTGCCAGCAAGTAGTTGCAGGTGCACAAGAAGTTGGGAGGGGACACAGCCAGGACAGCTGACCCCAGCTGACCAAAGGTATATTCCACACCATATAATGTCGTACTCAGCATATAAAGCAGGGGGAAGAAGAAGGGGGTGGGGGCACTTGGAGTAATGGTGTTTGTCTTCCCAAGTAACTGTTACACATGATGGAGCCCTGCTTTCCTGGAGGTGGTTGAATACCTGCCTGCTCATGGGAAGTAGTGAATGAATATCTTATTTTGCTTTGCTTGCATGCACAGCTTTTGCTTTACCTATTAAACTATCTTACTTCAACCCATGAGTTTTCTCACTTTTACCCTTCTGATCCTCTCTCCATACCATTGGGGGGGGCGAGCAAGTGGCTGTGTGGGGCTTAGTTGCCGCTGGGGTTAAACCATGACAGTACCAAAGGAAAGCAGTTTCTGACTTGTCATGCATAGGATCTGTCCAAACTTAAAACTCAGCATGTGCAGTTCCTTGCCTTTTTTCTTTGGAGGTTCTTTCTCTCCACCCTCCTGGTTTTTCTCTGCTGTTGTTGTTTCACAAAGGGAGCTCGTTACCTGATGTGCAATAATCCAATTTCACACACTGAATCGAGATATCGATTTTATTTCATTTCTGTGCAGAGATAGGGGCTAGGTGGTAATTCCGCAAAGCTAGCACATTTGCTTAGAGTAATATTTTAACATATTTACACTTATGTTGCCATATACACTCCTTTATATTAGCATATTGTACCATCATTGGTTCTTAGTCTCTTCGCCCTGATTTAAAGACACCATGTTCCATAATTTCACTGTGCAGGCCCAGTGGGTAAGGTTCTTCACATGGAAGCAGGAATATTTTGGCAGAGGCATGCTTTTTCCATGCAAATGAGCGTACTTCATTTAAAGTTCATATACTCTTTTAGTTCACATTAAATTCCATGCTCTGCTGCCCAAGTATTTCTTTGTGAGTGATACATTTCTGTTTTATCTAACATTCTGTCCTCTACTTATTTAGTTCTCTACTAGCTGACCTTGACATTATGTTCCTTGAGACATCAATACCCCCCTGTAGACTATGAGGCTTCCTAAGAGCTTCATAAGTCTGACTATGTACCCATGCTAACATAATGTAGTGACCTTTAGTTAATCGTAACAGCATTATCTTTAAACAATTAACAGCAATACAAATAATGATCAGTATTATTATCACAGCAATTATACCTTGAAATAAGCTCTCTAACCATCTGGTTAATGAGTATCCCAGTCCATTCAGGATTTTGTTTAACCAGCCTCCTTCTAACCCTGCTCTTAGTTCCCTACTTGCTTTTTGCTACTCCTTTAATATTGTCTAGTTGATGTTCCAAATCTTCAGTTACATCTGGAATGTGGACACAACAACTATCATTTTAAAGATGCAGGTATCCACAGACTCCATGTTTGTGCAATAATAATAAATGCAGAGTCAGGGGATTCTGCAATGTCATTATTATTCAGATAAGACCAGGTATCATTTAATGGAGTTGTGTAATTTCTGCATATTCATCCTAACCTTAGGGCCACAGCAACCGGATATATTCTCTGCAATTCTGGTTCTGAGCTATCACATTTAAAAGATTCTAGTACAATTCCAGTTCAACTTTGTTTCTCCAGAAGTAGTTCTTGATTTACTGAGATTGGGATAAGTTAACTGCACCTGCAAGGGATCATCAGGAATATCTTCATTTCCTTCCCAAATAATACACCGATCTGTCAGTTGGGTATATACCCATTCTCCAACTTGCAGGACTTCCCAAAGTTGGGTATCTGACAACCTCACGGAGTATTAGTACACTGATCTCCTGACGGTCTATACATTACTTCTGTAGCCCATGGAGTTTCAGGTTTACTGATATTAGTTATCTACCGTACCATCTTTCGGACTTCATTTAAGGGTGTATTTTCTTCCCTTATTGTACTGTGTGGTGGACCCATTAGGTTCCCTTGTCCACAGGTCTTCACATATTTTAGTTAGGTTTGTTGTTAGTACCCCACATGGAATGGGATTCTCTGCAGACTTAGGTGTAGGTAAACATGCAGTCACTGAAGCCAAGTTTTGAAGTTTAACAAAGTCTTGGACCAACTTCAGAGTAAGATTTGTGTTACTGCAATTAATGTAAAGCACATTATTAAAACTTTTACGCATTCTACTTTCCACTTGGTGAAAGATCAAAAGCTCTATATAAATATATGTATTTCACAATCAAGTTCAAATCCCTTTGGAACGCAAAAACAGTTTACATGTTCTTGAAAATTCTTATCTTAGTTTCTCCTTTCTTCTCAGAACTCCATTGTTCTGTTGGTGCTTTTTTTACTTGGGTATGATGAATCCAGGAGTCAATGCCTCTTACTTTGATACTGTGTGGGTAATTACCAATACCAGATAAGGCCCCTTCCATTGTTCTTTTAAAGGTTCATCCCTCCACATTTGGATATAGACTTTATCTCCTGGAGTAAAGGAATGATCTGGAGTATCTAAGGGTATTGGCACCCTTTCATTTAAATACCCGTGAAGGGAAGACAAAGCCTGTCCCAAAGATAACAGATAATCTGATAATGATTGGTTTCCCATAATATGCATCTGATCACCTTTCCCAGTTAAACTATTTATGGGATATTGTTTCCCATATAGAATCTCAAAAGGACTAACTCCTTCTCTAACTCTAGGAGTGACTCGAGTTCTCATCAGTGCTACTGGTAACACATCTATCCATTTCATTTGAGTTTCCTGACAAAGTTTTGAAATCTGTTTTTTCAGAGTCTGATTCATTTGTTTGTCCTTGCCACTTGATTGTGGCCTCCAAGGAGCATGTAGGTCCCATGACATTTGTAAAGACTTTGCAAAGTCCTGAACTGTTTGAGCTATTAAATGTGGCCCATTATCAGAGGACATTCTTTCATGTACCCCAAATCTAGGAATTATCTCCTTTAACAATATTCTTACTAATTCTCTAGCCTTATTGGTCCAACACAGGAAAGCTTCAGGCGATCCTGAAAAGCTGTCTACTAACACCAACAGATACCTATACTGATTGCATTTTGGCAGTTCAGAAAAATCAATGTACCAGCATTCCCCAGGGGTCTGACCCTTCCTGACCTCTCTGGGAGAAGGTCTTTTCTGCATTTTTGGGTTATTCCTGCAATATGCTGGGCACTGTTTCACAATAAAGTTTGCAAAAATTTGCATCTTTGGTCCTACAGCATATCTTTTGATACTTGCGACCAGAGCATCTCCTCCCATATGGGATAGGTCTTCAATAGGTCTCCAATAGGTCTTCAATATTTCTCTTACCATTGGGGTAGTAACCAATACTTGCCCATCTTTGGTTATCCACCATCCTTCC
>VZTL01032269.1:8622-20801 GCA_013400535.1 Scopus umbretta
CCTCACCCCCCCCCCCCCCCCTCCAAAATATCCCTGTGCTGATGCCACCCTTCCACCTATGTTTCAAGCTCTGGAGGAAGTTCTAAAATGTAACCAGGTAAAATGTAACCAGGTTTATTAAAAACTGAGAGGTTTTCTGTCATAAAACTGCATAAGAGAACTGCAATTTTTGCAACGCATTATGGTAAGACAGAAAGTGGATATTGTATTACCTTCCTAAAACATACCCTTTATACAACAACTTAGAAAGTGACCTCTACAAAGATTTAGAAGGAAAAAAAAATTCATCCTTCAATTACAGTTGTTAGATGGGTTTTTTTGTTTTGGTCAGGAGTTTTTGTTTGTTTTGGGGAAGGGGGGGTTGGTGTTGGGGTTTTTTGTTTGAGTTGCTTTGTTTTAAATCTAGGCATATTGAATTGTTTACTCCTACTGCTTTAACAGATCATCAGTATGGAAAAAGTTATGAGTTTGCTCTACCTTTGATCTATTTCATTTTTTTTTTCTTGTAGTTTCCTCTGTGTAAAGTATTATGAAAAAGTGCAAGAGTACACAATCATTGAATTTTGATCACTGAGCATATTACTGTGCGTATTTGGAAAATACAAAAACTCTTCTAAAAATAGACCAACTGGCTTGAAAACATTGTGTTATTCCTAACTAACAAGTATCTCTGGCTACAAATCAAAAACATGTTGATTATGTTTTTCCTCCCTTTTCTCTCTCAGTTTTGGGATGGTGGGTGGAAGGGGCATGAGTGCTACATCTTTTCTTGCATTCTTGGATAGTTTTAGAAACTAATAAGATAAGACTGGAGCCAGTGATAGCATTAATTTATAAGCTGTAAAGAGATAGGAAAAGCATAAATCCATCGTTTTGTTATTTCCAAAGCTGGAAGTACAAGTGATGCAAAAGAAACATCTACCCTGTTTATATATTGTCAAAGGCCTATTGAAACTGTGGAAAAAAATATTCAAGGTATGGCATTTCAATGAAGTTCATTAAAGAAGCCATGTTTTACAAAGAGATTTTCTTCTTTTGGAGGAAAAGACCCAAACACGCAAGTCCAACACATTCTACTGTAAAGAAGTTGCAAGCAGCTAAAACAGCCCTCATCTTTCCAAAGAAACTATGCATTGATTTCTCCTCCCAGAAAGTTGACTTGAAAAAAAAATAAATGTGTGAAACAGCAGCACAACAGATTAATTTTCTTGCTTGTTTAGGAAAAAAATGTAGGATAAATAAGATCTATACTACAGATGAAAAAAACAAAACAAAACAAACCCCCAACCCTACCAAAAGATTACACAACATCAAAGATATTCCATTAGTCTTCCACTTTGGGAGGCCAGTCTCTAACACAGATTACTTATGGGGTAACCTCAAGCTAGGCATTTACATAACATCACCAAAAACACCACTCAATTTAGCATTTCTGGCAACCACAGCTTTGTCTCAAGAACAGAACAAAAATATTATACTGTAAGTCACATCCATGGACTGAATGAGAGCTGAGAAGAATTAGACCTGTTCTAGAGTGGGCTAAGCCAAAACACAGGACTTTTTAAAACAAAAGTTCCCTGAAGGGTGGGGAGAGGAACCCTTCCGTAAATTTTCTGGTTAAGTGCTAAAACATGTTTCAAATTGTTATTAATACAGTGTATTGATTTCTCTCATTTCTTCTGCTGTTTCAATAAGGCATAAATATCAAAAATGAACAAAGCTCCAAAAACCTCTGCTACTTGACACTGCAGAGAGGCACAAGCCTGTCCACAGGCAGCTGATGGCCTTTCAACAGTCTTTGGATTTTACATTAGAACTTCTCCATTTCTGTTCATCTTCCACACTACTGCCAAAATAAGTTTCTAGCACCTTTTGAAGTGTCTGATGATTCCTAGTTGTTCACAAACCAATATTAATGTAATTTCAGAAGTACAAAGTGCTTTCAATTCACACTCATAGAAAGAGAAGCAAATAATGCAAAATGGCTTATGATAACTTCGGTAACAGTATCATCGCTTATTTAAAATCATTCAACAAACAAGAAGTAGCAGCAGAAATTTTAATATTTGTAATTTTTTTTAACAAAGACTTACCCTCTTGCAGGATCTAAGGCAATTGCTCTGGGTTGATCCAATTCTTGCCAAAACAAAACTTTTCTCAGTGCTCCGTCCAAATTAGAAACTTCAATCCGATTTGTTTCAGAATCTGTCCAGTATAATTTCTCTCCCAGCCAGTCACATGCCAGCCCATCAGGTGACAGAAGTCCAGAAATGACCACATTTTGTACACTCCCAGATTTATTGAATTCTGTTCGTTTAATGGCTTCTTCACTTACATCACTCCAGTATATCAACCCCTTTACAAACACGAAGTCCACTGCTGCCGCGTCCTCTAAGCCACCCACAATCACCGTGGCGTTCTCCTTCCCGTTTGCAGCATCCACCAGTCGCAGATCACGTCGGTTCGCGTACAGCAACAGTGGGGCAGCTTTAAATGGGAGAAATAAGGGGTGGGGGGACAGATAGATGCATTAACACCACTCACATTAAGTTTAACTTGCACTATGACGGTGCATCAAGCCGTAACTACTAATTTAAGACATTTTTAAAAAATAAAAAAAGAAGGTGGGAGGAACATTTTGCAGTTTGACTAAAAAGCACCAACTCAAAGCCTTTCAACAGTGCTACAACTCAAGATGGTAACTTCGTAATGGGCAGCTCATTATTCTGGGCTGTGCATTATTAAAATAAGATTAAAGAAGAAGGGAGAGAACAAAGAAAAAGGAGTTCTGAAGTGCCTAAATGACACTGTTCTGTAGAGAAGGATGCTTAAATAAGAATCTGAAAGACAAGGGTAAAGCAGTTTTCTAAGCACTCAGTGCTGGCCACCTGAGCAAAGATCCAATTTTTTTGGCTAGCATTTCGTAATATACACCCCACTTCTATAAAAGCATAATTCATGTCAAGCTATCAAAGCCACCTGTGTGTTGATACTTTCCAAAATCACATATCTCAGACATTTTACATATAATACATACAAATACAAAATTCACTGCACAGCACGAGATGAATGTTGTTTCAGAGTGTTGACATTGGTATGAGGAGGTAGGGAGAAAAATAAATGTAGAGCAATGGACAACACTGAATTCTTTCAAACTCAGCTCTACCACTCCTACTTAGTTGTCTAACAAAGTCTTTATTTTATATGCTATATTTGCTTACTCTATCAGTTTGCACGGTCTGTGTATTTTTCATACACAATACCCAAGATGACTAATGAAAAGCAGTAACCATGAAAACAGATAGTTTCTTAAACGTACTATGGCTGTTTAATTGCCCTTAACCACAAGCTACATATAACATTCTGAAAATTCCAGCCTCATTCCTACTTCAACAAAAGGTTAAGAAAAATACTACAATTGTATAAAGCAGACAATCACATCCTTTTAAACCCACTATTAGAAGACATTTCTACCTTTCCCTGTGTTCACTCAGGCACTGTAGCAACAGAGCTGTATAGCAGCATTTAGATACATACTACAATTGGCATACTAAAGGCTCTTCTACCTGTCACCACACAAATTTAACAAAAATCTTGCAGATTTATTCATCAGCATAAGTGGGCACTTTAAAGTTCTAGCAGGATATATGTCCTAACTGAAAGGCTTACATTTATAGAACCAAAGACGTGCATGCTTGGATAATGTCAAGGGCTACACTGCCAGAAAAGACACAGAGAAACTCACACTGAAATTACAACTACTAAACACACACTTCCGAAAATTCAAAAGCTAGTTTCCAAGATCAGACTACTCCCCTCATTACCACAAAACTGTTTATCAGAGACACTGCCACATGCATATTGGGAGAAGCTGAAGGAACTAAGAAGTTCCGTAATCTACTTCTGAATAAACAAGTTCTGCTATGTATGTTTGGAAGCTTTTTACTTTCTTCCTTTTTAAAAACAAAACAAAACCAAAGCCTAAATTGTTTTGGCTATCATCCTAAGTTTAGAAACACTGAATGTAAACTGATTTAAGGCAATCTTTAGATAGAAAGTTACTGAAATGGGGGGAAGGGGTAAGCTTTGTAGCTTTTAGTAATGCTAAATTTGTATTCCTCCCTCCAGAAAGCAAGCTTTTATTGTGCAGCAAAACATTCATTTTGGAGATTACATTTCCACAGAGAAGGGGTAAACTTTAAATTAGAAAATAGAATCCTTATATTAAGTAGGTTTATTACCTTGCTTTGTTATCTCCTTCCCTTCCCTGCATAATTTCCCACCCCCTAAAGATTTAAAATGAATTACAGTAGAGTTTCTTGAAGTGCAGGTTGCTTACGATGACTGCATTTTTCAGAAAAAAGTATTCAATAAAGTGAAAGTGGTAAAAAAATAGATATGCAATAAAATCCTCTACTTTTTAAAGCCTGCATACAATTGTAACCTGAAAAATCTAGCTAATAGCCAGCTCAATGTCATCTAGTGCACCACAGGAAAGCATGCAGCCGACCGGCAGAGCGCTCTCTAATAAGACAGCATGCCCAGCATTTGAAAAAAAGGTAAATCCATGCACAAATGGGTACAGGTTCCATTATTATGTGCAGCACGGAGCAAGAGTACCCATGCACACAGCATGCACTGAATTGGAACACCAGGCATGTCAAGTGTAATCACTGAGGCCTGAAGGCACTGCTGAGCCTAACACAACCGCGTTGCATAGGTTATTCACTCCTTGCTGGAGCTCAGATCTGGCTGAGGAAGGACTGGAGAAAGCGTCCTTTTCATGAATTATACAAGTTATTTGAATGACGGCTCAGAAGAAACACAGCTACACTTACAACGTGTACTTTCATGCAGATTGATTCAAAGCTGCAACTTATAACACATTCCGCAGGGCTGGCAGATGAGGATACTAAGCTTTCCAATTTGTTGCGACATTCAGGAATGAAGCATGCATCACCAAAATAATAAAAACCAGGTTTGTTCCCCCACCCTCTCCAACCCTTCCCAGAAAACACGAAGGCTTCAATATCCTATAAAACCCAATTACTGAAGTTGGCGGCATTAGTACCTAGGATCATCTTTGCCATTTACTTGACTCCAACAGCAATGCTAAAAGGAAAATTGTGGCAGAAGATCCCATCCTTCCCCATATAACTCACTTTAAAAGAAGCACAGGACACCGACAAGATGGCTTTCTTGAATAATGCAGTTATGAACTACATTAACAGCCTAAGGGAAGAAGTCCGAGAGAAACTCCTTTCAAAGCTAGGCAACTATTTCGCAGTTTAAGTTATAATGGGGCAAAGAGATACAACTCAGTTGTTTGGTTTTTTTTTTTTTAAAGCAGTCAAAGCTGAACTCTTTATATATGTTTCTATTTCCCTTTCAATAGGCATCATAAAAATACATATTTTAACTGCAACAAACTATAATACACTGAAGAGAAGTACACATTTTTAAAAATAAAGGAAAAAACCAGCCATCTTGGAAATCAACAGCTGAAACAGTAGTGAATATTACGATGTCCTCTATCATCCGAGAGGTCTACATGTAGTTTATTGTTCTAATTAAAGTACCTAGTACAGAATAAAAGCTATGCTTAATTATAAAATAAGCTTTTTTTTTTTTTTTTTTTTAATCTGCCAGCAGGAACAAACATTTGCTTAGACAACACAAAAGTTAGAAAAACTAAAGTTTAACACATTTGAACTGCAACAAAAATGATTTAAATTGTAAGAAACTCCTGCCAATAGTGGGTCACTGAGTCTAACTGCTTCTTTAACTTCGATATTCACATAACACCCTCCTTAAGCTAAGCACATTTAATATTAAAATCTAGACACTGCCTTTTTTGCACTGCCTTCACAGCTAGAATTCTACATCGGCGTCCTTACCACCACCACCAAACTTCAATTCTTGTACCAAATATTTCTCCTGGCTACAGCTCTTTGTCTCTCTCCCTAGCATACTGAAAGTTGCTAATCCCCAAGATACTTAAGTCTGGTTTCCCTAACACTTGTTTACTTAAGTCTTGCTTTGTACATCTGATTTGTGAGCATCTGATACTGGCTTAAAGTGCTGCAGCCCAAAGGATGCAAAGTAATGAACCAGCATAAAAATATCACTTAACCAACTAAAAATGTTTTTCAATTTTTTTGGTGTTTAAGTGGCTACTTTAAGCTGCCAGAATTTGTCCCACTTTTCTTTAACTAGTCCAGAGGCCTTTTCCACAAGTTCCCGCTTGCTCCCTTTCTACTTTCAATGATCCATAGGTGCCACGATGTCAGTGCTACCTTCAACAGCCTCATTCTCTTTCACTGACATGGAATTTAGCCTGGTTAAAGCAATTAGCATCATCTCATTTTCCCCAAATTCTTTTTTCCTCATTCCCAACCCCCAGCAATGCTGTTCTACCCCCTCACTTAGCTAAGGGCCCCTCCCCAAGCTGATTCAAATCATTACATTGGTGAAAGGTTTGACTTGGTTAGCAAGTTGAATCAACTCAAGAAGTGGTCCAGTAAACTCCAAAACTAACATAAGGCAAGCAGCAGGGAGTTGGAAGGGGGAGCAGCTCCCCCCACTTCCACTGGCAGCCTGCTAGATCTGCTCAAGATGTGACTGCAGCCACATGCTTTCTCCCCAGCTCCACTTTCAGCTGTCGGTTCCCAAACCCTCTTTTGCATTGGCACTAGCACTTGTCCCACACCACAGCCAGACAATGCAGGAACCCAAACCAGCAGAAGGGTTCCGTGCCCTCCCCCCACCCGCCAAAAAAGCTTTTAGCCAGTCATCATCCAGAACCAGTTCAGAAAAAAATCAGATAAACATAACTACTAGCACAGCAGGGGATGGGAGGACTGCATCGGCTTTGACAAATTGGTTGAACCACTTGCTTGTGAACCTCCAATTTAGGAACGGGACCCGCCACACTAGAGGTGGCCACCATAAGTTGTGGCAACCTGCCCCAGAACCCCACTGTGGCCCAGCGAGTAATACTGGCCAACTGCTCACACTGTGGAAAGAAATATACGCGCAGGAGCCCACTGGTAAGAAACCCATGGATCGTTACAATGGAAGAAGATGTCATCAAGCTAAAAAGAGAAAACTCCCCATCTTCTAAAAGTCTTGCTGAAGAACCCCGAGTATCTAAAGGTGAATTGACACTGCCAAGCACACTGCCACAAGAACGGCAAACACGAGGACTGGAAAAGAGGAGAGATGCAGTGATGAGATGTGCCAAGCAAATACACACTGTTCTGGATGAGTCACAGTAAGCATGAAGGATTTGCCAGACGCCTTGACAGACATGCACCCACATTCTACCCACAAGAGAAGGAAAAGCAGATATTGGGGCCAGTTCTGTTTAATGTCTTTATCAATGATCTGGATGAGGGGATTGAGTGCACCCTCCGTCAGTTTGCAGATGACACCAAGTTGAGTGGGAACATCGATCTGCTTGAGGGTAGGAAGGGTCTACAAGAGGGATCTGGACAGGCTGGATCAATGGGCCGAGGTCAATTGTATGAGGTTTAACAAGGCCAAGTGCCGGGTCCTGCACTTTGGTCACAAGAACACCATGCAACGCTGCAGGCTTGGGGAAGAGTGGCTGGAACGCAGCAGTGTGGAGGANTGGGCATAGATAACCAGCAAAGAGCATTAACTGCAACCTCCTCAAAATCATTCTATACACAAAACTCCTTGTACGTAATACAATCCTCCAACTCCCAAGACGTCCCACAGTGAGCCAACACAAGAACAGAAGAAAAACTTTTTGTGACAGTCACAAGCATCACGATACAGTCAGTTGTGAGGACTCTCCCTCTACCCTCCAGGTTTCAGATTTCTTCTCTGCTTATGCTAAGAAGAAATTCTGTATATTTGTATTTTTCATTGCTCGGTTTGGAGAAGCAAGGAGGAAAAGATTTGTCAACAGTTTTGACTTTTAGTTCCTACCCCCCGTGTGGGAGCAGACGTAGAGCTGCAATAAGAACTTGGACTTTGTCAGTCTTTGGAAAAATGTAAATTAATGGAACATTTGTAGTGAATTAGTGTTGTCATGGACAGTTGAGGTAGCATTGGGAATAAAAGCCTGGGAGACTTGTATCAAATCAGAAGAGAGGCAAATTGCAAGTGAAAATAAACTTCCCCAAAAAGCAGGGACCCAGACTCAATAAACTTATACATAGTTGGTTAATATTTTCAAATAAACAAACCAACCAACCACCTGGCAATACACAAGAGTTTCAGCACAGCAAGCAGCAGGTCAGGATTTGGCACCAAATGCTCCATCACAGCACCTTTCCCGATTTAGTCTACACACTTGTTTTTATGCAAACGAATGAACCAACACACCAGCAGACCCCATTCCACCTTCACTGTGAACAGAAGAGCTCTCTTTTCTCTGAACCTCCTTGTTCTCACGAACACACCTGCAGGACACAGCAGCCCACCAGGACTTTAGTAAACAAGCATGAGGCAGCCCAAGCTTGTCAGAGAGGACCTTTTCTCCTCTTTTCAGCTAACATGAAGTGTATTCCACATGCTAAAGCCACCCAAGGCTGTTCAGGTGGCAACTCACAGGAACAGTCAGGCTTGCCAGTGAACACAATGAGAAAAAACATCACTGCAAAAGCAAAGACACCAAGCAGCAACAACGGCACTTGGATTCTGCACCAAGCCTCTACTGTTAGTTTTGCAGGCCTTTGGCCAGATAGGAGCTGTGGAGACCAAGGCATCCTGCAAGACTAGCTGGTACAAACACAGTAAGTCATCCTTTAGCCTGCTGAATAATGGGAAGAAAATTCTCTTCCTAAAGAGCTAGACAGATGATGGCAAGAGAACAAGAGGAGGGAAAAAATGAGTACAAGGAAGGATAGAAAGACCAAGTTCAGGCACAAAAAGTCAGACTTGGCAGAGTATAGCAAAAGCAGACATGACTGAAGTACACCAAATAATCCAGCACATTGCAGGCAAATAACTTTCTGAATGGCAGACATTGGCCATCAAACCATGTTGGCAACAGAGCTATAGAGCCAGCAGTTGATGATTTCCAAATTATCACAGCACATATCTTCTCAGTGTTAGGTAGCATACTCACACCGATCCAGTGTCTTAGCAAGGGAAAGATGACTCGGCTCATCTTTCCGTAACGTTCAACAGTCCTACTCTGAAGTTCTTTCCATTGCACTCTCATGGGGATAAAACACACCACTTTGACTGGCAGTCGACATCTTTATAACTTAATATGCTGAATCTACCTTGCTGACAAAAGCCTACGATAAGCAGAGCGCTATGCTCCCTGCTCAGGCATCTGCTTGCAGCTGCATTGCCATGTAACACTACTACCTTCTTCCATTACCCTGCTGCTTACAAGAGTGAGACACAAAGTGACAAGAAAATAAAGGTGACCTGGCAGCAGCACACCACACTTTCCCGGGCCAGCAGCAGACTCTGGAAAGCAGGAAGGCTCAAAGGAATGTGTAACCAAGTAGAACCTCAACATTACACTTCCCATTTCCTCCCTCATAACCTTCCTTCAGCACTCTCCCAGTTTCTCAGACAGTTGTCAGAATAACACATGGCACCGCAGATTAAGTCATACCAGTTCCACGCACATCGGCAATACTTCCCTTGTTCTACTGGAAACACCCATGCTTAAATAGACGCAATCTGTTTAATGAAAAAGTCAGTAGGCATGTAGACTGCTGCAAAGCATCTCCTATCTGCAAGGTATGTTTCTGACAGTTCTCCCAGGCACGCACCTTTGTTCATGCAGAAAAAGAAATCTCGTTTTGCTATACTACACCAATCAGAGTTCTACATCTGAATAGGGATGGTATTTTGCAATCCAAACTTGAAGCCATATAATGACAGATAAGACGACCTGGTCACACTGAAACAAAACACTACCGTTCACACCTTCTGGCGTCATCATTTCCTACAGAGCTTCTAACAGTTAGAAAACAAACCAAAAGCCTCTATCATATCCCTCAAGAAACTGTTGAAAGACTCTGCATTGCTTAAGTCCCTCCACTGAATTAGAGCATGAAGACACAATGTTGTGATGCTGTGACAGAGGCAGCCCATTTCCCAATGCTCAGGAAGGCTAAAGGCTGCAAGACACATCTTGTACACCCTGGCAAGCTGAGACGGGAATGCTCCAAAGCTTCTTGTTACACTGGAGAGACCACAGTTCATGAGCTGCTCCAGCCTGGACAGCACGCTTGTTCGGGTGTGCACATCCAGTCAAGAGCAGCCTGGGAGCGTTTGCCCTCAGTCACCACTTGCCTCCATAGCTGGAGGACCCTAGTTATACTGGCAGACACCGTGTAGGAATAGTCCCAGCCAAAGGGTTTCAACCCAGATTGCTAATAGTTTCACATGGGCCAAAAAAATGCACACCCTGAGCAGCAGCACACTGGTTTACCTTCAAAGTAACAAAGCCTTTTTCCACATTGACAAATAGTTCATAGGTACCGAGCTACCCTTAGATGACTTTCAACAATTTATCTGAGCTGGCATGCCTAGTACTTAAGAAGTATTTCTTAAGTCCATCAGTTTGTCTCATCAGGTCAAAACAACCTTTAAATTTATTTATTCTGTTCCGTGGTTGGGGTTTTTTGTTTGTTTAGATTTTTGAAGCACTATCAGGAAGTTGCTGTAAAGCATGAACATAGAATTGAGCACAAAAGACTCCAACTGAAGGCCAGAATGCCCCTTAAAACAGAAAAAATTGCCAGCACTGATGACTACATCACAAGAGTAAGCGACAGCCCCCAGATGGAACATAACAGTGGGACAGATTTGGGGCAGAGGTGGTGGGGGAAGCAGCAGCACTGCCTCGAAGGCTCATCACATTTTCATCCCCACTTCTCTGCAATTCTTGAACAAAGAACGTACCAGCGATCCAGTGATTCCTTTGTGGCATACTTCCCAGACCAAGCTTGGTGAATGGCATCTTTGTCAGTTCATCCATCATAACAAATATTAAGAATAAAATAAGCCATACCTCCAAGTAGTAAAACAATTTCATAGATTTTGTTTCTCATACAGGTAAAATACTTTCTTCAAGACAAGCCAGTATCAACAATTTGGCAAAAATATGAAGGATTCACACCAAACTATAAAATAATTTTATAAGAAAACTGAAAGAAAATACTCACAGTGCAATTTTAAAACAACTTTCCATCATCCAAAGGAAAAAAGTTCTCAAACCAAAATTACACTTTAAACAGTCAAATTCTTAAGACTATTAAGTTTACTACAGATTAATATAATAAATTGAACACTTAGGGACTGTTTTTAAAGGATAAGGAAATATGTGCACAAACTTCAAGAACTTTGAAAGTTATTGCACATTTGAATTTTTTGGAAACACAGTTGGACATACGTGATTTTTTTTTTTTGAACTCTCAGAAAACACTCATGTCCCACCCAGCACTATTATGTCAAATCTTCAACAGGATTACATTAGATGAAGTGACACATGGAAAAAAAAAAAAAAAAAACACAAACCCCAAAAGCAAAAAAAACCAAAACAAACAGTTATGCAGGGTCCCTTAAAAAGGTGAACAGTCTGGTCTTTTTCATACTGAATACAACTCATTTCTGGTAATCCAAAAGAAAAACAAATAAACCATAAACACAAAACTAGCCAGCCTGGAATTCTTTTACTTATGAATTTTACCATTACCTATAGGGTAAAGGCTAACTGTTGAGCCTCAGTTAAGTTTCTGAGTTGTTAGAACACCAATGCACTTTCCAAATGGATAAGAAAAGAGTCACTACAAGGTTTCCAAATTCCTCTTCTTTTATTCTTAATATTCCTACTCTATAATCCATGTGTGAACAAGACAATTCTTGGATTTCCAAAGTGCTAACATTTTAATTAACACTAATACTAGGAGTACAAGCAACAGTTATTCACTGCTTTGACAGAACAACAAAGGAAAAACATCTGAAATGCTAGGACACATGATGTTTCTGTTACCTTCCACATACCCTTAACTTCCAGAATTCAGGCAAACACATTGACCACCTTCCAGAAGACTGAACTCTTTGACAACAGACAGGAGAGAATGCTTATTATTGAGGAATTTTGGAGGCATAAGCAGTTTTAAACAAAACAAACTCAGAACATACGAACTATGTTTCTCCTCTGGGAACGGATAGGGCGG
>VZTL01032271.1:0-10500 GCA_013400535.1 Scopus umbretta
AAAAAAAAAAAAAGGAAGAAGAGCTGCTTTGCTGGAAAAGAAAAAAACCCAAGAAAAAAATCCCACCTCGAGCGATCTTGCTAGGGCGGCTCGCTCCCTTCACGGTCACCTCCCATGGCCTCTGTCAGCTTTGGTAGTGGTGCCCCGAGCAAGCGCCCTGCCCGGCTCTCTCCCCTCCAGCTGGCTGCCGGCACTCACCAGCAATAGATAGGTCTCCTACTGTTGAGACCTCTATTTGTCCAGTGCCCAGTGCAGCTGGAATCAGCCACCAGGTCCCCAAGGGGCTGAAGAAGGACTGGATTCAGACACTGAGCCTGTGCCCCGTTTCCTCCAGAAACCAAGCAGAAAAGTGGGTGCTGTCTCATTCAGCCCCAAACCGAGCAGCAGTAAAGAACCATCCAGGTCCCTGTATCCACCCTTCTGTCAAATGCTTAAAGTTTCCTTAGGAAAAGATGAATTAAAAAACCAGAAACAGAGCCTGAATGACTCTGGAGCAAAGCAGAGGTTAAAGAAAAACTGCCAAGCGCCAGGGTTTGAGCAGAGCTACAGGCACAGCTCACCTTGCAGGCAGAGGAACCACACTCCTGGGGGGCTCACTGCACCCCATGCTGCCCAGAAAGCTGGCCCCCAAAGGGAAGATGAATGCTGAGCAGAAGGAAGTTTGAATTGGGATCAATACAGGACTAACAAAGAAACTCTATATACTGTGTTGTACGGGAGGTCAGACTGGAATAGATGATCTAATAGTCCCTTGTGATCTTGGATCAATGAATCCTGTCTAAAAACATAAACACAAGGCTACGCTTGCTTGCCCCTCCTCTCTCCTTCATCTCTGCTCAGTCTTGAAAATCTGGAGTCTCAGGGAGTCAGTGGAGCCATGTGGTCCTTCCCCTTCAGCAATAACATCCCTTGGCTTGTGCCCACAACCGTTCCTCTTCCAGATACAGTGCAAGTCACCAACAGTGCAGATGAAACCCACGCTGCTCTGGTGCTGGGAGTACCCACACAGCAGATTATGGCAGGGCTGAGGACCCTCTTCTGCCCACTTTATGAGAGAACATGCCTCGTCCAGCCTGCTCCTGAACCTCCAGCAAAGGGTAAGAGCAGAATAGGACAGGCTATGATCCCCTTGTTTCTTATGCAAATATGGAAATTAAACATATAGGTAAGCTTTAAAAAATAATAGAGTAGAATATTTTGAACAGCAATCTATCCAGGCTTAAAATGCTATGGAATATTTTTCAGCATAAAGTGCATACAGATTGCAAAAATATCAAGATACTGGAATGACGGGGTTTGCATTTTTTGGTTAAAGCACAATGTACTTTCAACTTGCAGGCTTCACGAACTCAGTTCTTGGTGCTCAGAAAGGCGTTTCCCAGGCACAGCTGCCTGCTGCCGACATTTTCGATATTGCTGTCAAATAGCCAGTGCAGACCACTCTGAGAAAGCATCACTGGCCAACCCAGCACAGCTAGGTCCCCTCTTTGGGTCAAGACAATGACTGGATTACAGAGCTTGATCTTTGTTCTTGTGTTCAGCAAGGTGAAGCAGACACAGTTCTTTGTCTCTGCTTGCCCATCCTTTTGACCAATTCACAACTGCTGCTTTTCTGTTACATTATCTGAAAAACGCCAGGGGAAGGCTGCTTACAGAGGGGTCTCAAAACACACAGAGGAACTGATGAAGATGGGCCTTGTGCAGTTTACAAATCAGTACACAGCCACAATACCCAAAACTCCCCTAAAACCAACACAGTGGTGATGGTGGGACATGTACAGAGGTTTCCTGAAGTGTTACACTGGGTCAAAACCATCCCTTCTCACCTTGCTTCTGACAAACCTGAAAAATAAGTCTCTGTCCTTGTACATCACAAGAATTTTTAGTCATTGCATCAGCAACACCAAACCTCTGCCCATTACAGCTTAGGTTGTGGTTTCTGTTGTGTAACCTTCAGTGGCTGCCCATGTTGGGGTTTTAGCATCAGTGGAGCTTTGCTGGTGAATGGTAACAGCCTGCCCCAAATCTGGACTACACCTGAGTGGGACAGAGCCTCCATGCTCCCTCCTCACCTTCTGCTCCAAGCCCAGGCTGGGAGGGTACCAGAGGGGAAGGACTACATCTCACCTTGGCATCCTGCTTGGTAAGGAAATCCACAAACCCAAAGCCCCGGTGGGATCCCGTTCCTGCCATTTTCTTGGGCAGGCGCACGGTCTTCAGCTCTCCAAAGGTGCTGTGAATTAGAGAAGGAAAATCAAAGACACTGTGAGATCAAAGGAAGAACCATCATTTTGCCATAAACCATGGCACTACCAGTTGTAGTAGTTGCATTGCAGGCTTGCCAATGCTGAGGACTCGGGCAAGTGGTGTCCTGCAGACGCTCTGCTTCCCTGTAAGCCCTGTGTCCAAAGCACCTAGTAATGGCTAAAAACTCAGCTTGGATTTCTAGGGTCATCCTTTCTAGTCACAAACCTTAACAAAGCAAAAACCTTCTTTCATAGAACTGCTATGTTTCTCCCTCTGCAGAAACCAAGGACCCAGCCTGCATGCCATGCCCTGTCCAGGGCAGGCAAAGAGCATCTCCAAGTTACCAGGAGGCAGGGCTGCTCCTGACCACCATCAAAACAGACTTATTTGCATCTTTGAAGAGGGGCATGGGATATGGTCCCACGGAGACCTATTATCTTTCCAGAATAGCTCCTCCATCCCTAAAACCTGTTGTAGGCACCATATTCACAAAGGTGTCATCCCACCGCTTCACAGATGCTGGGCAACATTTTTAAGACTGGATTTCCTCACTTTACCACTTCACTTGGGTACCTGCATTTCCCATTCTGCAGCCAGCCACCCAACCTCTTTCATGAGCTAGAATAAACTGGTTCTATTTAAGCTTTCTGAATGTATAAGGGGAAACCAGTGAATTCAGCAGACCCAATTCCTGCACGACAACCACCAGATCCAGCCACATTTCAGACAAGTTTTTGAGTGCCACTGCTACGGAAAGTCAGGAGCAGGCAGATAAGGGGGTTCCTGTTTAGCTGGAGAGTGTAAGGTAGGGCTGGCAGCCTCCACACTCCACCACGGTCCAGCTGAAACCTTGTCACAGCATGCCTGTCCCTGGAGAAGGAACTTGTTGCTTGAGCACCAAAGCACACAGCCATCCCACCAGCCTGGACCTTGCCCAAAAAGCCTGAAAACTGACCCAGAGGCAGTGCTTGACAGACACCCCTCTCCAGTGCCGCCCCCTGGAGAAATTCCAGGACAAAGCCGATGCTTTCTCTGCATCTGAGCTCCTGCTTTCCCTTCTCCTCCCTCCCCTTACGCCCATTTATCAAACACATATGCACAAATTGCAGGCAATAAATATTTAATGTGGACCAGGTCTGAATAGATGTGTTATTTTATTTGAAGATCTACACACGCGCGCGCATACACAAAAGGAGCCTGGGATGCAGCAGTGCCAAAGAGCACCTGGGAATAAACACAGTAAAGGCCATAAACGCTCTCGTGAAATGATATAAGCTAAATCCTGGGAGTTAACCTGGTGCACTGGCAGCATGACCAGGCATTCATCTACCCAATTTCCTTAGGCAACGTGGTGTGTAAATGTACCATTATGAAGCCTCAAAATGAATCCGCACGTCTCCTTCTCGGCGCTTTCCCTCCCTCTCTCCCTCCTGCCCCCTTTGAGCTGGCGCTACGCAAACAAACAAACAAACCTGAGCGGAGGCAAGGGAGCAGCCTCAGCCGGCAGGGATGCTCGGCTCTGGGAGCAGCAGGAGTGTCATGTGGTTTCCAGCAGCAGGAGGGTCCTCCTGTATGGGGGTGCGGGTGATGGGGGCCCCAGGAGCACTGCAGGTGGCTCCTCTCGCTTGCAGCATCCCTGTAGGATCTTGAATGCCGCAGTTGGGTTAAGGAAGAGGTAATGAGAAAGCTCCTGGCCCAAGAATACGACCACCTAGCTAGGAACCACAGGCAGTGGGTGGCATGGGCAGGGGAGAGCTCACTCCAACCTATCGCTTTGTGGAAAACATCATGGGCATTGCCTAGGGGGAGCAGAAAATCTGCTAAAGGAATAGGAGCAGAATATTTGCTAAAAAGGAGGAGGAGGTCTCAAACAACACTCATTCTGTGCAGTTAAACACCATGTCTCCCTTTGACACCGAGACCTAACACACAAGATAGGCAAGAATGGGCAAGGAGGTGCCCAGCAGGAGCAGGACAGCTACAGACCCCAGGGCTCGGGATCCCAGGGGGAAGCTGTGGTGACCCACACCAGCCTGGGCAGAGATGGGAGAAGCTCGGGAGAGGTTCTTCCCTCCTCCCCGCCTCAGAGCGGCCCGAGCCACCCACGCTGGCAGACATGCAGAGGCAGTGGGAACCCAGTCCGGAGCAGGGCTGACCACAGGCATCTCCCTGGGGAAGGGGTTGGGGGGACCCAGGACAGTGATACCTACCAAGGGCTCCCAGAGAGATGGGTCCATTGGAGGAAGCTGCAGCGCAGCTCCCAACAGGGAGCAGGCAAAGCAGGGGGGCGAGGAAAGCCGAGGGGCACGGCACAGGCAGGGCTGACCTCACTGGGGCTGCAGAGTACAGCACCCTCCCCCCCACTGTGGCGCTAATTAGAAACCACAACACAGCAATTACCATCCAGGGAGCTGCGAATGAAGTGGAGAGCCCAGGCCTTTAATGTTCTCCTCTCTGGTGCCAGGCAGAGACTCACACCTCTCTTTTCCAATTATTTCCTCCGGATTTCAGGGAAGAGAAGCAGAGGCAGAGGGAACCCAATTACCCCTTGCAGTGCCAGGCTCTTGGTACCCAGGGAAGCCAGGTGCTGCTGTGTTTGCTCCCACACTGGCTGCATCGATGTCGCAGCCGTCCAGCTCCAGGATGGCTGTGCACAGATCGCAACACAGCTGCCATGGGCAAAGCCAAAGGAGCAGGGATAGTGGAAGGAAAAGGGATGCAGCTCATCGTATCAGCAAAACCCAAGCAAAATGACATGGAAGGGAAGAAAGCAGCTTTTATACAGGCTGCTAAACTGCAGCTCACCTGTAAGACCCTGTTGAGCGGGGATGGCTGTGGCAGCGGGAGGGGCTCACAGCAGCTCAGACCTGGTGTCACTGCCACCTCCTTCCCCTTCCAGCACACAGCTCAGATGGGCACAAAAGGCATGAAAAAGCAGCATGCACCCCAGGGGTGGGGATTCCTCTTGGAGCTGACGTCTCTATCCTTTCTCCACTGCAAACTGGATGGAGATCAGAAAGCACTGGCACCAAACCCTGCTGCTGCCGCAGAGCACAGCACTGTGCCAGGCTCCTCGCCCCAGGCACGAAGGTTTACAGGGAAGTCTCCAGAGTTAGCGAGAGTGTGGAACCTGAGCTGTTTATGCATTCATACCCACCAGCATCCAGGTTGTCTCCAAGTGCTCCTGAGCCTCTACACCAGCTCCAGGGCTCAGCCACAGCACAAGCGCTGAAGGACTTGGCGGCTGTGGGAGCAAAGCCCTTTCCTTCTTGAGACACTGACTTGTTTGCAGTCAGCTTAGCTTAACTCTGCAGAAGACTGTAACCTCCTTTCTGGTGAATCCTGGCCCAGGGCTGGATTTCTGGCAAGGCACCCCCATGGCTCTTGGTGGCACTGTACCAGGCTGTGATTTCATCCACAGTAAGTGCAGCCAAGGCCTGTGGCAAAAAGAAATGTCTTATGCACACAACTTCCCACAGAGCTGCTTACGATTAATATAGGCAGTTTTGGGGGTGGGAGCGAAAGCAAAGAGCAAGAACTTTGCCATGGAGGTTTGCAAAGCCCCCAGCAACCTGCCATGTACGTAGCTGCTCTGTCGCCTCCCGGTTTCCTTCCCTGCTTGTTCAAGAAGAATGATGTCTAAACAGCAGTCCTCTGAAATCCCAAGTTGGGGTCTGGGCCTGGAGGGGAGGGCAGAGCCCAGGCAGAAGTGTGGGTGGGTCTGGAGAACGCGGCTCTCCTGGCCTCTCTGCCTGCGCTCCCCACGTGCCACAGGCAGCTTGCCAGCCAGGCTGGCAAAATCCATCCTTTTGCCTGTGCTTCCCCAGGCTTGGCACGTTTTCACGCCACTGGCTGGAAGGGATGACAGCCCTGAACAAATGCTGCAACTAAGATATTTCCTAAACGAGAACCTTTGTGTTGTGCTGATCCAGATTTACAAAGGCAGAGGGGAAACCAATAAAAGCCCGTATTGGTCCTGCCTGAGCAACGATCCACATGGCTGCGGAGTAACGACAGCTACAACCTTTCCCTTGACAAGTCACTGGTCCCAAGCTCAGCAGAAACACATGATGTTCCCAGAAATGCCAGAAGGAACATCCCCTCCCTCCCATCCACGAGGGATCCAGCACTTCTACATGACGTTGCTGGGTATCAGCTGCTGTCCTGATGCTCTGGCAGCTCTTCCAATGGTGCTGCAGCCACCACCTCACTTCCCTGTCTGAATAGAGAGGAAAGAGCAGCGGATTTCTCCTCCATGCTGTAAGAGGTACACTGCAAGCTGGCTGCAGGTCAGAGGAACATCACTCCTTGGGATTGTAATTATATCCTTCTGGCACAGGCCAGGTGGGAGGCAAGTCCTTTGCCTGCTAATTATAGGACATTATATTGCTATTAAAAAGAGCACACTCTAGCTCAGTGGACAACATACTGCTCACCTGGCTTTGCCCATTTATTAGAAGGTGCTTGTGCATCCTTCATCAATGTGGCCAAGCAGCCAGAGGGCAGAGGAGGATGGGGATACAGGTGGTCTCCAGAAACCCTCTTCCCTCCTCCACCAGCACAACACATAAGTTCCCACCCTGCTGCTCCCTCCCCTTCCATCACCCTTCTCCTGCTGCAGGCACAGCCCCAAATCCACTGCAGCGTCACCAGGCACATAGTGCCAGCACATCTTCTGCCGCTGACTCCACCACCTCTTTTCCCATCGGGTTTTGTTTGAATTTCAGCCCGCTGCTTCCAAGTCTCTTCCCCAACCTTGCTCAGTCCCTGATGTCTAGGTCTGGCCCCACCACTGCCACTGGCAGTCACGATGGCTGTTTGCACATGCTCATTCATGGGACAGGTACCTACAGATGAGGCTGAACATTATTCCAGCTGGGAGGTGTCCCCTCCATTTCATCCCTTTCCCTGTCTCAAACAGGAGCACTTAAATTGCAAGCTACCTGGGACAGGCCAAGACCTGTTCAGCCTTAATCATTTCAGCCCAAACACAAAGATGTGTTCAGCATGCTTGATCTTGGTGCATTCTCAGCTACGAGCTAACCAAGGACTCTTTGGTTGCCAAGTTCTGTAGGGGAAAGCACAAATGACACTGCAAATCCATGTAATGGTTTGAAAGACCAACTGCTGTCTGCTGCCAGAAGAGCAGACCTTCTTGGAAAACAAACAGAAAAGTCAACCTTAGGTCTCTCCAGACATGTAGAGATGTCCCACTGCAGGGGACAGTCCTAGACCCAAACCCTTGTCTCTGCTTTATCTCCCTTCAAGAAAAACAAACCAGCAATAGCCACTTTAGACAGCTGGTCATGAAATCCTCCAGCAAGGCTGCAGACCTTCTTGTGGACTGCCATCAACTGCCACCACCTGCTCCTTTCTCCCCACCTCTCCCCTTGCTGCCTTCTCATCCCCAAGCCCTGACACTCCCTAAATTCCCCCTCATGACCGCTGGCAGCCCTAGGATGGAGCTCAAATGAATGAGCCAGGCAGTGTAACTGCTCATCAGAAATGGCTCTGGGCAGGGGACAATGAGTCCAAAAGAGGTAGAAGTCCTTCCCTTTTCTTGCTGCAGAACCTCTTCTCCAGCAGCAGGCTGCAGCCACACATCAGCCCAGCAGAATTCACTCAATCACTTTGCAATGGTCTTAATTTTATTTCCCCCCCACCCCGTGCCCCCATACAGGACCTTCCCTCCCCCAACAAATTACCTCCCTGCCAGTCTCTGCTTCTGCGCTGATTTGCTGATTATGGGGGGTGGGGAGGAATAATGGTCCTTTTTCTTTCTTCCTCCTTTAGGAACGCAGGACCCTGGCAAATGGTTTTGCCCCTGGGCTGAGCCGTGGCCAGTTCCACCCCCTGCATGAGAGAGTTAATGAAATACGCAGTGGAAGGTCCCTCCCGCCTCCCGCTCCAGGACTTCAGCTGACTCCAGTACAGCTAATCCCATTACAAGAAAATAACGTGGATAATTCAAGCTAATGAAATCGTTACAAGAATGTGGACAGCCAGGGGTGGACATTCAGAGCCAATTTAACACTCCTTGGTGTTGTTATCCCCAGCACAGGAAATATCTGAAAGGAGGAAGGGAAAGGAGAGAGGGAGGAAAAAAGCCCTCCTCTCTTGTTAGCTTAAATCCTGTTAGAGAGTTCAGGAATTAATCTGCCACCTATCTCCCCTATTACTATTATCATCATCATCAATAACGTCTCCTCGGTAACCTCTGAAAATTAGCAAATGAATGCGCAGGAGGGCAAGGCAGGAGCGAAGCCTCCTGACACGCTTAACCAAGTGCAAACTGCCACTGCCTCCCTCTCTGGCGGAGCCACAGGGGCAGGAGACGATGGGTGGGGGGACTTTGCAGCAGACCAGGTGCCCTGGTGGACCCCCAGCCCACAGCTGCACAGATGAACTGATGTGGAAAAGCAGGTCCTTGCCTGCCCTGGGCCACTGCAAAGCTGTGGGATCCTTCACTCCTGCAGCGGCTCCTCACCTGCACCGGACAGTCCTGCTGGATCATCAAATCACCTTCAAAACCCCTACGAAAAGCCAGCTATACACAGGAGGACAGCCATGTCTGCGCCTTGTTCTTTACTACATGGATCATCAGTTTTTCCAGCTTCCTCTCTTCTTTGCCCAGGAGCATAGTTTTTGTTTGGAGGCCTCTTGATCTGCTGCCACAGCAGAACCGGGTTTCACTTTGTGTGATTCCTGTTCTTCAGTGCCAGCCTCGTGCTGCTGGGGGAATTGCTGCTGTCTTCTCTGAGCTCAGCTGCTTCCAAGCGATGGATCCCTTCCTTAGGCCGGTTTTCTGGAGAAGACCCGGCCCTGCTGCACAGAGCCTCCCATGGGAAGTCTAAAGCCAGTCTCCCCTCCTGGCCATCCGTACCAAGGGAAGCTGAGCACTGCTGGCACGTGTCCGAGCTCGGCCACAGCATTTCACCACGAATCGCTCTTTTTGGCAGTGAGCATTTCCAGGCAGGAGCTACCGTTTGTGCTGCTCTCGTGGATGCAATGAAGTACCGCTTCCACACCATGTAAACTAAGCACAGCCCTGTCTGCTTGCTGTCCGAGTTGCAGGAAGCCTCACGATGACAAGATTTCAAAGCTATTCGTGCCTGTATCCTCAGCTCATGTGGGATCATGAGTGTTCAAATGCCTCCTGCATTTTCAGCTGGGAACGGGTGGTTCCCACTTGTCTCCCTCCTGCACTGCTGGGTGATAGCAGGACAGGGTCACGCAGCCTCCCCAGAGGCAGCTGCCTTCCCAGGGTGCTGCGATCTCATCCCAGACAGCATACAGCTCCGTACTCCTCCCAAAACACCTGCAAACCGTTCTGTGGAAGATTCAATGAACTGCTTGACAGGGCAGTGAAACACCACAGTAAAGCAAAGGGGAGAGACTCCCAAGTGTCAAAGAAAATCCAAGTCTCCCGAAAAGACAGGGGTCTCCCTGGAACAAGGCTTTGGAACTGGGAGCGCTGTTTAATACAGTCCTATGTAAAGGGCCCACAAAAATCAGGAACAGCATTTTCAAACCAGGAGGTTGTCTGGGATCGGTGATGACCGATGAGGTCCTGATGAGGCAGGAACGGGCCCTAAGAGATGCTGAAGCCCTTGAGCTACTGCTAAGGAGCTCATCGGCCAGCAGTGATGCTGGGGAATGAAGCGGGGACCCCAGGCTCCTTTTCAGCCTCCGCTCCCCCATACAGGTGACCTTGCGATGCGGCACCTCTCCCATTTTTCCAGCTCACTGCCTGCAAAGCCACAGCTGCTGTCTACCAACCTCACACAGGCATACAATGCTTCCATCAATCCATGAAGGCAGCAGAGAGACTCGTGATTTAAGAAAACCCCATGCAACGTGAGCATGATCATCTTCAGTATGAGAGAGAAAGCAAAAGCCCCATGGCAAAAGCAGAAGAAAAGCTGCAAGTCCTGCAAAAGGGTGACCTGGCCTTGCAAGAAAGAGAAGTCACCTAGGGATTTCTCTTTGAAGGGAGAATCTGAGCCAGAGACAGGTGCACAAGAAGCATGCTGCTCTGAGGGCTGTGGTGATGGGACATGCGGTGTCCAGCCTGGGTGGCCATCCCCTCTCTGTCCCATGTGGAGAGTCTCTGATGTGTCATAGAGAGAAATTTTCCACCTTTCTGCCACTGCAGCACAAATAACACCCTTTTCCTTTTCTCAGGCTTTATTTCCACCAGACTTGTAGGAAATCTACACCAGCCCGATTCCCACCTCATCCCCCCCCCCCCGA
>VZTL01032271.1:10538-53398 GCA_013400535.1 Scopus umbretta
CCCCCCCGAATTTGGCTGGAAGCGACCAATGCTTTCCAAAAGCAGCCCTGCCTGCAGCAGGGGAGGGGAGAGTGGGACAGGTCCCCTGGGATGCACCCGGCACGAACGGCACCGTTCGATGTCTCCGGGATCCTCTCTCGCGAACACGTCTAATTACATCCAGACGGCGCTTTCGGCACACCTGCCACAGCAACTGTTTATCTTGCCGATGACTTAAAGAGCATCATTTGCAAAGTTTGCTAGGAAGGAAAGCCAATTAGCATGTCGCCAGCTAGGCACAAAGATCCCCTTGCTTTATCTCTGCTGTAGCTGCTCAGCAGAAAACCCTTCGGTGCTAATACCCTCCTGCTGCTCCCCCCACATCTCTTCGGCTCCTCCAGTCGGAAATACACGGCCATGCTTTCTCCCAGAAAAGACTCAAAAGCAAAGCAGGGGGGTTGCGAAGGGAGGGGGTAGTGGTAGCAAGCCAGTCCAAGCTGCCAAACCTGCCAGAACCAGGAGCTATCAAGAGGCAGCGGGGCAGAGCTGTATTTGAAGGAGGAGAGCCTGAGGTCCAGGGGCAAGGGGGACCGTAGTGTTAGGTGCAGCAGACTGTCTTGCAAACAAAGTGTGTGTTTTGTTTATTTTTTTTTTTAAACTGTAAATCTGGGGAAGAGACAGGCACCATGCCCATGAGAGAATAAAGTGATGCTTTGCCACAAATACATGCCAAAAAAAGTCATGCTGGTAGACACAGTGGCCAGCGAGATATGGTCTGGGAGCGGAGGCGAGCCTGCAAGGCTCCTGCATCCCCGTCCCTGTGCCACCCTCCCAGAATCCCCTCTCCAGCCACCACACTAGCCTGGCACATCTGCCCCAGCCCAGCCTCGTGGCTCAGGCCACCCCCCCCGCACCCCTTGCCCAGCCTTTGCAGCACCTGCACTGGGCAGTCCTCACCAATCTCTCCTCCTTCATCCCCATCATCCTGCTAGTTCGGGGTTCCTCTGTCCCAGATAAAGGCTGAGCCGGGACTCTCCTCTCTCACCTCTTCCACCTGCAAGACTGTGCATCTCCTACCCCTCCCTGTCAGCTCAGTGCCTATCTCTCACCAGGGACCACCAGTCGACTCATTTATCCATGCTGTTGATTTAAGTTTCACTGTGATGTCTCCCTGACATGGGGGGCATTCCCCCCACACTCCCCAGATTAAAGACGGTGGCTCATCCCCACTCTAGCACATGGAGGAAGCCCATAAGATCCACCTAGAAACCAGCCCTGGAGAAGCTAGTCCAGCTTTTGGATTGCCCTTGCTGCTCCCTGTCTCTTCTGTGTGTGGAAAACTAAGCAAAGTTTAGCCGCTCTTGGATTCATCGAATTTTGGACCAGACCTTCAGAAGGTACTCAGATGGACAGTATCACAAATACTGCCAGTGCCAGAGACTATATGGACATAGATGTGCTTCTTCCAAGGAACTGTGAATTAACCCACAAGACTCCTGATAATATTAAGTCCCATTTTTTGTGGATGGTTCACTCAGCAGCAGCCTCCCTTGGAGCTCGCAGTGAAGCAGGATCAGAAATGCGACAGCTTTGGCTCCAGACCAACACGCAGCCACGGGACCTTCCCTCTCCTCAAGATGCAAGACCCCAAGGCAGTGGCTGTTTCCTGTTGCTTAAATGGCTTGTTTAAAAATGTAGCAAAACATTTTACCCCTTTTCGATTTATTTTCCTTAACAGTTGCTTACGAGGGACCTTATCAAAAGCTTTCTGAAATTCCAAGTAAATTAGTCATTAGGCAGGTTTTCAGAACAGTAATTAGGCCACTCCATGCCCCTGATGTATTATTTACCTGAGAAGATATACATAATTAGGGCTCTTCTTTCTAACTGGTATTACACACACTAAATTCTACTCCAGTCTATCGTGTAATTACGCAATTAGGCTGCATGCTAAACAGAAAGAAACCAATTCTGAAAACCAAGCAAGAAGAAAAGAAAAAAAACAACAGTAATTATTATTTTTTAAATCCTCCATCACCAGCACAGCAGCAGGTCTTAAAATTTTAATATCCCTCCACTTAAGACATTTTTACACAGGTGCTGCAGCCAGGTTTGGTTTCTTAATTTTGCTACATTTAATCCTGCTTTGCAAGGTTTAACATCATGCGAGAGATTCGGTTCCTTAAACAGATCTGCTTTAAAGGCTAATGTTAAAAGGGGCCTTTCCCTTCTCCGTTCGGCACAGACCTGCCATGCCAGTGGCAGCAGCACCACACCGTCTTGCAGCCTCCCTTCGCAGCTCCTCGGCCCCCCGCTCCTCCCAAACGATGATTATTTTTCAACAGCTTCCCGGCTTGCAGCTGGCAGAGGCAGACAGGTACAGTTGCTATGGTACGACCGTCACAGTAATTTAGCCTCACAGAGTTGGCTCCTGCGCCTGAATTTAACGGGGCAGTGTGGCAAAAAGAAAGGTGGGGAACGCTGGGGAGTATGAGTGCCAGCTATCGGGTGTCTGCGGCAGGAGATGCTAACGTGCAGAAAACGACCCAGCAGCCTCTGTGTGCCTTTTGGACAGAGAGATGGACCCGGTCATCTCCCATTTTGTTCCTGCCTTCATCCTGGTCTGACCGCAAAGCAAGATCTCAGCTCTTCCGCAGATCCCTTCCTACCCATGCCTGCCCGCAGGGTGTTGCACAAGCGGAGTCACCTCTGTCCTGCCTTTGTTCCCTGGCCCTCACTGATGGAGGAGCACATGCCATGGGGTCTAACATAGGGTGGGAAGTTTTTTTTTTCATCTACTTATTGTTATACTTTTATTTTGGAGTTGACAAGATCAAAGAAAGCACCCAGGACTCGCTGAGCACACGGACACCTCCCAGAGAAGATACGTGTGTATTATCCGTATTTATTTTCATGCTTTAAAGATAGCAATGATTCACTATTTAGTCAAAGCATGAACAGATTTCCTTCTAAAAGTTTACATCTCAATGCCCAAAATTGCCAAGCCCATTCCCAAGGCACAGCGGAAGGTACAGAGCTGGCAGGGAGAACACCATAAGCTTTAGGAGCCCCAGGTTTAAATATCACTGTTGGACTTGCACTGAACTCTGCAAGAGAGCTGGGGTTCAAAGTCGTCTGCTGGTCCCAAAGAGTGTGAGCTGGTGACTCAAAGAACTAAAGATAACTGTTGTTGGACATGTGTGACTGAAGAGGTCATTCGAAACCAGCAGAGAGATGGAAAATCCCACTAGTATTATTTAGGTATTGCTGCTGCTTCTCTCCTCTTTTGCTATCTTACAGAGGGAACCTCTGCTCCCAGCCCCAGTCACCACAGGGCTCTTCCCTCCTCTGCCACCACATGCCAGCCCTCCTGAGGCTCCACCTGTGCTCTGGTCACTCTTAAAGTCTGTGATTTCACTTAACCAGTGGCTTTCTTCTTGATGTTACTACTTTTTTTTTTTTCCAGGGGCAGAGAAAAGACATTCAAGCACAGTGGTGAAAAGTCCAGCTCCACTGGGACAACTGAAAGAAGACTTCTCTTGAGCCTTCCTCAGTCTCCCATCACACCTACCTCTAAGGACCACGCCAGGACCAAACTACAGCTTCCGATACCCCCTCCCACAGTAGCTCTCACTGATATGTACAAACCACCACAGTCATGACCCTTATATCCCAAAACCCATGAAATCTCAATCCTTGCACAGACTTCAATGAGAGCCTCCAACGTTTGCAAAGCCTTTTGCGAAGCTTGTGCTGGTAAGCCACAACTCTCCCTGCATGCAGCACCTTGCAGGACCAGGGCTTAGGAGCCACCAAGTCACCGCAGTAATCACCAGCAGGCCAGGATTTCAAAGGAACCCGCAGCTCCAACAGCACTGAGATTTGGGGATTTATCTCTCCTGGGCTCTTTTGAAAATCCTGATCAGAGTGCAGCTCTGGTCAAAAATAAGTTATACTAAAAATAGTGCTCACAGGAGGGCCCGGTACAAATCTCTGCTCCTCTAGGATTCTTATGAGTCAGCTCATTTCAAAGACAAGAGGAAATTTGTACAACTAGCAAAGCAGTAAACAGAGAAGGGAGATTTAGCCATGCCTCGTGAACCCCCAAAGGGGTACCAAGGGCATCCTTTGGAAAAAGCAGCCTTGCTGTTAAGATACTGGCTGCACCAACAATCAAAAAAAAAATAAATCTCAGATGCAACTGTAGAACCTCCTGCACTTAGCTGGAAGAGAATAAATATAGAAGCAATGAGATATTTATAGGCAGACAGCTATTTTAACACAGCTGTGCTTTAAAGAGAATCCTTATTTAAGTCTTGTCCCTGTAAAGCTGCAGGATGACTTAGAAAAATAACCAGATTAATTATTTTCATCAGGAGAACAGAGAAACGCGTAGGGAAGATCAAATGCATGCAAATGCATTAAGAATGCGGAAGCTTGAGTGAAGTGCTTCTGTTCTGGTGACTCAAATACAATAAGGATGGTGAGATCTCCTCAGTGCAAGCTTGTCTCCGAAGAGCCCATCCTGACCACATCTGCTGTCTGCCAGGAATCTGAACAAGACAAAGCCTTAAAAGCAAGCACACATCAGCTTGTTGGCAAGGCAGGCTGAGGGCCACCACGCCACTGTGCGCTCCTGACCAGCACCATCCTCTCCAGAGATGCGACCAACAACAAAACATTAGATTTTCTCGTTGTACTGTAAAAGCAATGCGAGCAGAGAATTTCTAGATGTACTGTATTTACTCCAATAATGGTCCAATTCACCCACCCGGTCCCTAAAACTGGAGGTGTGGCTGTTACCCAAGTTACGACAGTTGCTCTCTTCCTGCTCCTGGCATGCCCCATCTTCTGGTCACCCCTTCCCAACCTGCAACAACTACATCACTTGTTAAGGCTACTTTATGCAGCAGGATACATCTTTACAGGTCACTTGGAAAACTCTCAGAAGACAGGAGGCCAAGGAGCAATTGCATGGTGCAAGCATTATCTGAACCCTCACAGGATTCAACAATGAAGTTTACACTTTATTTCTGCAGAAAGCTCGTCCCTCACCACCACTGGTCTCAGAAAGCGCTTGCAGTGACTGGATAAGAGGAGAGAGATTTGTACCACTGCAACCAGCAAAGAGCGGCAGAGCCCAGGATGGAAGTTGACAACAATGGCTGATCCACCTGCAGGACTTTCTGGGCAAAGAAAACTGCAGTGGAAGTAACAGCTTGTTGGGCTTAGGTTTCCTTAATTTGTTTTCTTATTCATTCCTTAGTATGGAAGAGCATTACATGTGCAGCAGGGCTGCACTGCAATAACGGTGTGATTGAGTTGAAGAAGCAGGAATGTGCGTGTCCACGTGTAGGGAAGCTGAAGTCCACACTCATCGGTGCTGCCCCGGGGCCAGGCACGTGCATCCCATCACTGCAGCAGAGGCATATCCTCCCTGTGGGGATGGACCTTTGCAAGGCATGGAGTGAGCCACCACCGGGCACTTACCACCTCCTCAACAGAGGTGGATGTCCCAGAGCTGGAGACATGCCTCCCTGCACTGTCCACGTCCAGCATGTCACTGTATCAGTATGCAAACACTGGCAGCCATGAACACTGCCAGTACAACCTTGCTAATTTAATAAATGGACTTTGAAAAGACTAAGTGTCTGCTTCAGCGCTCCCCATCCTCCTGCCCACCCCCTCCCAATTCAAAGCCTCTTCGGTAAAATAAATTAAACCATCCAACAAAAACACACAGCCTGAGCATTTTACAGCTCTGCTCTCCAGTGGGAGCCAGAAAAATGCAAAAGAGGGCAGAGCTGGCCAGGACAGATCAAAGGCTGCACCAAATGCTAAGTGGGGCATCTATGTGGTGGGGTGCAGCAAGCTCTCCCCACCATCCCTGTTCTGCTGTCCCCACCAAAACCTTCAGGAAGACTCATCACAATGCCCTGGGTGATCACGACTGATCGCAGGCAAGAGCAGACACTTGCACCTTGCTGACAGATGCCATTAACACAGCGTGGCAGCCGCAGGCTTGCTGAGAAGGTGAATGCGAGGTAGAAACAAGGGGCTACAGCAAAGGAAGAGAAACCATGTTCTCATGGTTCTCAAGAGAAACCATCTGCCAGCAGTGCCTGCACCAGCTGACCTGAACAAGTTGTTTAATGTATGCATGGAGGCTGAGGATGGGGTGGGGGGGAAGAGAGGCAATGACACGTCTGAAAATAACCTGCCAGGGCTGACTGGGATCCAAAAGGGCCAGAGTTTGCCCTCCCCAGAGGGGGCATTTCCAATAGCTTTTGACCACTGGCTGCCCCGGCAGGGACACCCAGCTTGCAGTGAGCTGGAGGCAGAGCAGGGACCTCGTTTCTCCATGCTGCGAGGCTTCCAGGCCAGGGGCTTTCAACAGAAGATCCTAATTTTTAAAGGCAAAACAGATAGGTACAGCTCTCCAAGCTGGTACACAAGCTGCCATGCCCATGCTGGAGTTGAGAGACTAAATGAGATGGGAGTGGGTAATGACTCCCCAAGACGAGGTGCTCTGCTTGAATACATGCACTTGCCAAGTTACAAGCTTCCTCTGACTCTTGCCATGATAGCAAGCAACAGGGCTTGGGAAAACACCTCTCACCATGGCTTGTCCACCTCTGAATGGTGACAGCATCCCACGTACCTCCCAGAAGCAACATCTCAGCTGTTTCTTTCTACTCTGAACCCATGCTCCAATGTCAGGTACAGACCGGGACACACTTAAGGTATTCATACTTCGTTGATGATGTCCCCAAAGCATCTTAGGTGCTAAACTAGTAACTTAGTATTGAAGACTTCTTCCTGCTGCAAGGCAGACAATACCAACAGTATGATCACAGATCTCCCTTCCTCAAGGAGAATGAAAACTATCTGAAAATGTAATCGTGAACATTTTGCTTAACACCACCAGAGTATTTAACATTTCTGATGGACTCTGTGTACACAAGCCCCGAGAGGTAAACACGCCTTTTGTATCCCCCAGAGAAAAAGCAAAGCTCAGCTTCATGATGCCATTTGCAAGCAGCCAGTGAGATGGAAATGGGCTGGCATCTTCCAGCAAAGTGCTGGAAAAAGCCATTTCCCTAACAGATGTCCGATGTTCACAGGAGAACTGAAGATGCAGCCTTGCTGCCTCTCAAACCATAGGACATGCAACAAGAAGCAGCAGAAAGAGACAAAATCCCACGCAGTCGCTTCAAGTGGAAGATCCCTGACATGGGAAAGAGTAAGAGCTGATGCTAAGCAGCATCACCGTGGGCTGGTTGCATACAAGACACCAGATGACAGCCAGCTGCTAGGTGCAGTGCTTTAGCCCTGTGAAAGGAGGTTCACAGAGCCTTCCTGCCAGCACCCACTGCTCCTAAGGTCAATGCAAAGGTGGGGGAACACACGACACCACGGAGATGCCAATGTCCCGAAGGGATGTGCCTATGTAGGAGAAGCCTGCTTTCGGTTCACACTTCAGAGGATGGCCTTTTCAAGGAAGAGGGGACCTCAGAAAGGAATCAGAGCAGGTAAGGTACGAGCAAAGTTGATTCAAGAAATGGAGTAATGCCTGAATTCATAGATTCTCTAATGTTTAATAAACATTAGAAAGCACTGGTAACACCCAGCACTCAGCTGTAGGTACCAGAGACTGGTGCTGCAGCTGGCACAGGATTTGCTGCTCTCATCCTCCGCTTCTAAGGGTCTGTGGGCATGAGAGACACAGGTCCCTTGGTGCTCACAGGACTCCTCTTCCCACGCAGACAGGTAAATCCCCTCCTAAGGTTTACCACAACACTTTTAAGTCTCAAATATCATGTGCCACCAGGCACTCTGCTGTGGGGAGAGAGCTGTGCCTCTTAATGTGCTGTTTCCTTCCCAGCTCTGCAAACACACGGAAGACCAAGCTGCTGCTGCTGCATTTTGCCAAGTGCTGCAAGAAGTGTGGCCACACAGGGTACATGACGAGAGAAAAGGGGACCTGATCCTTTCAGCCCTAACCCACAAAAAACCATAAAAGCACACACGGAAAAGAGCTAAGACACCTTCTAGGGATAAAAATAACAAAAAAAAATGGGAACAGAGCAGAGTCCCTCCCACCCGAGAGCCTTACAGAGGAAGCAAGCTGCCAGCTGGGATGGACTTGGGAGCACTAAGCCTGCATGGGAGCTGCCAGAGTCCCAGCCCTACCTCGTGTGACGGTGAGAAGTCCCTGCAGAGGTGACAGCTCTGGTAGATGCAGTGAACAAACAACAGAAAAGGGGGAGAAACGAGAGAGGAGGCAACGGCAGCCTGGGAAGTGATCTTTGCAGGCAGAGTCAGGCTGCACTCACTTGCATTAAAAAAGGAAAGGGAGGCAGCTGGTTAAAGACCAACTTTTAAGCAGCATCCTCACTGCCCACAGGTAGGGCAGGGCTGGTTGGCAGCTCCCCTCCCTCCTTCCCTTCCCGAGACTTCCCTGCTGCAGCAGACCTAATTTCATGGGGTTTTTGCACAATCAGCAGGGTGGAAAATGATCATCGGGAGCCAGTGTATGGCAAAGCACCCCCCGTTCCCCAGATCCCCTGCAAGGTGGGCAGCCCCAGCCTGGGTTGGTACCGCAGCAAGAAAAGAGGCTACCAATGAGCTTTCCAAACTGCAGCCGTGGTGCACGGGAGGGACCTGCACTCCCCCCATCCCCGTCATCCTCTTGGATGCTGACGAGAGAGACAGCGCAGTCCTGCATGACAGCGTGAAATTAATATGATTTGGGGGGAAGTTGGCAGTGAGTAATGAGCATCTGAAATACCTTCTCTCCACCCCCTTGCCCCCCAAACTCTTTTAACCCTTTGGCTGCTAGCACAGCAGTGGGATCAAAGGGTGGGAAGCGTAAGACCTGGGTTAAAGAGAACCAAAGGGGGATCACACAGCCCACCTCGCAACTGAACTTGCAGGGCAAGTTTTGGCACAAATCCTGATGGTGCTGCTTGCGATCCGGCCCAGCCTGCAGAGGTGCCTGTATCAGCGCTCAGGGGCTTGGAAAAGTCACCGTTGCTGCCCTTCCAAGCAAGGCTCCACAAGGAGGTGACAAAGAACCTGGTGGGCTGGAAGGGGACCAAGCCTGTCCTTCAAACCTCCCTAGACAAGTCCCAGAAGGCCACCCATGATGGAGACAGCCCGATGTGCCCAGATCACCAACAGGCAGCCCCTCCACTAAGAAGCAGTTCTGTGAGAAGCAGAACAAAGGAGATGGCTTTCCCAGGGTTGGTTTCCCTAGTATCTACTGGAAAAAAGGTCCTATCTTCAAGGGCTTCTTATGTGAACCTCTGGATGTCTAATGAGGGTTAATCCCATAACACCACCTTCCTGGGAAGACAAGCCTTAGGAGACTCCTCCTATACTTACTTGCACCAAGTTCTCAAATTTAAGATCTCTCTTCTGCCAGATGCCTGGAAGTGGTCAGTATACTGCTGGGAGAGGAAGAAAGGGAGGTGAGAAGACAGATGGTCAGACCAATTTGCCTTAGCTTGGTTTCTTCAGGAAAAACAACTCAGGGGAAGGAGCACAGACAGAAACGCTCACAGTGCCACCAGCTGTAGAAGCCAACATGGTTCAAACGTCTTTAGCAGGGGCTCTGCCCCAGGGAAGGTAAGAGGCCGTGCAATGAAAGGTCCTCAATTGAAACCATATCCCAAAGGCTTAAAACTCACTGGATTGGAAGAGGTAGAAATGCTGTAACAGGCTTGAGGTTAAAAAAAAAAAAAAAAACCAACACAAAAACAAAACCAAGAAGTACTGCAATCCAGCACTTCTTTAAGAGCGACTCTGACCAGTTCTTCTCAGCAAGCCTACTCCAAGCCCAGNCACAAACAGAGATGCAAATAAAGGACACAGGGTCATCCTGAGGAGAAAACTGTGATTCATTAGAGGCTTGTTCAGGACCTTCTCATAAAATGAGACTGAAAAATACCACATGCATATGCTAGTGAAAGACAGGAAGGTGGATGGATCAAAGTCATTGTGTAAGAACGCTAGTTAAGAAACGTAACAGAAAAGAATTTTAAGATCAAGAAAATACTCATCTTGATTGCTCCTTGACTTAAAGGATAAGACACAAGCTAAAAAGTTAGTCTAGTGTCATTTCAACATTGTAGATTCTGCAATCCCCTGGCTGCCAGCCCCCAAAGTAGCCTCAGAGGCCAAAGGACAATTCTGAAAATGAACAAGAACTGGCTAAAACATAAGGCAAAAAAACCCTCATGGTTTTCCTTCCTTGCATATAGGGACACCTATATGTTTCTTAACAATTCAGACAAAAGGAGACCTTATAATACTAACAGGCCTGAGTGAGTTATTTACAGGAGACAGCAGCTCCTATAGGCTTTGTTTCTTGCTGCCTATTGAGGAGAAAAAGCCCACATGTACACATGCAAGCGTGCCAGTCCCACTCAGCACAGAAAAATGGCAAAAACCCCAAAGCAAAATCCCAGAGTTACATTTGAATAAGACATTTCAGAAGCAGCCCCTTCCCCATCTCTCTCCACCTCCCTGAGCCCCTCCATGCTGATGAGCAATGGAGTCTGTGCGTAAAACTAATTGAATTCCATTGGGAGGTTCGGCTTGGTGCCCTGGTGAGAGATGCTTCGGCAAGAGTCAGAAGGAAGCAGCCTAGAAACTCCCTTCATTTGCATTGGGCAACTGGACTGCGCAAAAGCAGGCAGCTGAAAACTCCTCGGCACAGGTTTCAGGCAAGCAGAAAAGGGGACCTGCGGGTATGGAGTACGTGGAGTGCAGAAGAGGGGAAAAAACATAAAAATCAAGTATTGCAATGAATATTCAAGACAGGGAAAGAGCTGTGCTGAAAAAATCTTCCTTCTGCTCTTGGGAAGATCCACCTTTTAAAGCAACCCTGTCAAGATAACACAGAGTTAAACATTTCCTTATCTATGTTAAACACCTTTATGATTCAAACTGAAAAACAGCACTGAAAACCTATTTCACTCTCCCCTGTCCCATGGCTCATTTTGGATAGTCAAATTAAAGTGGCCAGCTACATTTCTGGTCTCTGAATATCAACCCAATGTTGCTGCGTTTGTGTTTCCAGCACATAAGGAAAAGGCTTGAAGTAGGAAAAAAAAAAAAAAAAAAAAAAAAAAAAAAAAAGTTTATAAAATATTTTTTTGGACAGAAAAANAAAAAAAAAAAAAAAGATGTTTAATCTATGCTTTTTGAGCCAGTAAGAGAAATGAACCAGCCCAGCAGATCCCTGTATTCTCATTCGGAGCTCTCGGCTCATGAGGTCGGTGCATATACCTGCAAGTTGCTGCCCAGAAAAGCACCTGCGCCCTGCATTTCCCTGTGCATCACTCCCGGGCACCTGCAATTTGGACATGGGAGCACACAAGGATTAGTAAATCCCCTGCGCTAAGCCAGGCTGTAAGGATGCACCTGGGGTAGGCTGTGCAGGGGAACAAGGTCGCACGCAATCCAAAGGCCTTAGAAAAGTGGATGGCACAAGCTGGTCTGGGGGTCCAGCCTAAGGTGCAAGACTTGAATCTTTCAACAGCCCCCAGCAAAGGGTGAAAATGGGGTGGTAACAGAGACCAAGGGCAGGAAGAGAACCAGGTTATGTGGTGGGATCACAAGGGAGATCACAGCAGCCCAACACAACAGCACTGCAGCCAGGACCTGGTGCAAACACCAGCTCTGAGTCTGCTGGAAGGGTGCAGGGAGACGCTGCCAGGGATGCTGGAGGGCAGGGGAAATGTAATAGCAGAGAAACTCCATCTTCCCCTTGCAAACCAAAAAAAACCCAACTACAAGCCACGAGCGGGGCAGAGCTCCTCAGCCAGGAAGTAGGGAGCAATCAACCAGCTTCCTAACTATGCAAAACAAAACAAGTCCAAAGACGCAATTTTTGCAAGTGCCATCAAATTACGTGGGCAGAGAGGGCCCACACAGCAGGCAAGTGAAAGGGGCAGAACTGCACTGGGAGCACCAGGGTAGAAAGCTTCAATCCAGAGCAGCATCCTGCAGCCCACCATGCCAGACACACTCCTCCTCAGACGCTCAGCAGCCCAGTGTGCAGACCTCGCAACCTCGTCAGGAAGCTGAAATCCAGCATTGACGCAAAGCACCACATCATCTGCTGGCATCATCGGAAGCTGGTTGCATTTACATCTCCTGAGGATGGGGCCTGTGAACTGGCTCGCTGAGTCTCTTTCCAACGCATGCAGTCCTGCAGTGCTCTGGGCATGGGTTTTGCACCATGGTTTTGGGAAGCCACCTTTAAAATGGGAACCAGCCATTATTAGCCCTAGTGATAGACCAAAACAGGGCAAAAGCACTATTAGCATGGGAATCCACACGTATGCTGAATACACCAGAACACACACGTCCACCTACACATGCGCTCGCATGCAAACCACCACCAGGGAAGCTGCCCAGGCTCTGCCTGTAACCTCAGGGCACTTGATGGCTTGGAGCAGGAGCTCAGCTGCTCGCTCACTGTGGCCCAGGCTGCCCTGCTGGTAGCACACT
Source organism: Scopus umbretta (assembly GCA_013400535.1). Taxonomy (NCBI): domain Eukaryota; kingdom Metazoa; phylum Chordata; class Aves; order Pelecaniformes; family Scopidae; genus Scopus; species Scopus umbretta. The sequence continues at coordinate 23,040 of VZTL01032271.1, forward strand.
CATTTGCCTGTGGCTTTCCCATCTCATCTGAGCTCCACGTGCTATTAGGAAGGCATACCACATGAAACAAGGGCTTGATGTAGCCACAGCCACTGGAGACCGCCCAGCTGATCTCACATTCCCAGCTAATCACAGTCACTTCCCACCCAACAGCTTGACACCAGGCAGAGCATGTGCATTCAGTACAGGAGACCCACACTGCCACCAATCTGAAAGCATCAGCCAACTCAAAGGAGGCTTCCCCAGCCAGGTGTTCAGCCTGGAGATGGCTTTGGAGACCACAAACGAAGGCCGGTCGCATTTTTAAACCACCTGATTGTTTCCTTGAGAACACGATATGGTGATCCCTCTCAACACCAAACCCAATTCAGAGACATCATTACTGCTGTCAGCGCTCAAATGTGTAATTAGGTATGTTCCAGTTCTTGCTCCTAAAACTGTTTTTGACAGGGTTTCACCTGAACACGTGCCTCTTAACAGGATACACATTCCACAGTCCTTCCGTGTGCTGGCACCAACATCCCAATTCACAGGGGAAGCCAGAAAGCTGGGATCCAACACCAACCTGACGGATGGGTGCAGAGTACCCACTGATGCCAGCTGTTTCCCTGGAGTCTTTCTGCTTCTGCAAACTCATTTTTGTGCACTACCTTTGAGCACAGGCTTGCAAGCACTATACCCTGGGACAAGCAAAGGTGTGAGTATTGCAGAGGAGCTGGCAGCTCAGTTATGCACAAATACCTTCTGGCAGGCACAGACCCACTACTGCTGCATCTGAGCATTTGCTTTAATACACTTATTCTTCCAATCCTTCTCAGGAGTTGTGTCCATTCTGCAAGGCACCTTAGCCCCAATCCACAAAGGTCGTTAAGTGAGTGATCAATACTGGCTTGAGTAACACGAGCAAAGAATTGAGCAAGGTATCCAGACTGGATCCCACAGGACCAGGCTCTCTCCTCTCATCTGCAGATTGCTCCAGTACAGGATTTTGTTCATCTGACTCCACACCAAGCAACAAGGGAGGTTGCTGTGCCACAGACACCAGACTGCAGAAGACCAAGGGGCTCTTCCCTCAACAGAAGTAGCCTCCTGGGGAGAAGGGGTGGCATGTTGCTCTGGGGAACATCTCTGTATTCACCGATAAGGGAGCAGAAACGATCAGCTTTAAACCAGTAACTACACCCAGGAAGGATAAGAGACATTTAAGTGGTGGGCTTTACTCATCATGCAAACAACTACCCCCTCTTTTCTGAGTCCTTCAGACTGGATCCAGCTGCAGACTGACAGTTGGACCATCTTGATAAAATGACTCAGAAATGCAGCTTAATCTGTTCATGGATATAACCCAGATGAACAGAGAATGAACGTATTCTGTTTCTACAACAAGAAAGGGTCGATGACCTGCTCCACCAGTACTGTAGTCCAGCATGCCCAATGCCTGCACATCTAGCAGCTCTGACCTGTCCCGCCTGCCCCTCAAATAATATTATCAATATTTTATCTACATCAATTTAATTTTGTTTTGATTGTAAAGGGCTAAGAGGATAATAAATAGGAAGTTTTATAGTTGTGTGAATCACAGTCGTGTTTGCAATGCACATGCCCTTACCTAGACTCTGTAGGGTGCTGGAGTGAGTTTCCAGCTGTTGAACAGAGGAGAAAGGTCTGCACTTTGACTTTTCACAGGAGTGCACAGTACATGCTGGAGGACATCACTCCCAGCAGACAGTAAGGAGCTAAGCAGGAGATTTGGCCAGGAGAGGATGTCTCAACTAGGACAGATTTGCCGATGTGGTTGCATGGCAGAAGGAACAGGCAGACCAATGCACCCACAGTTACCGGGAATCACTGAGCCTGTCCACCACCTCCAGACCAGACCTCCAGCATAAGGGTCAGCAGCTCCTGGGGCTTCTCCCCAGCATCCCACCCACCAGCTTCATCTCCCCCAGCTGCAGTTGCGCAGCCCAGCAGACCCTTACACCATGAGGAGGTGCTCACTCTCACTTCTGCAGCTCCCCCCACATTCCTGGACCATCTAACTGCAGGGGAACAGTACGGAGAAAAAAATTTGAGGCAGCTAAGAGGAAGCAGCAATAGGTTTTGAAACATTTTTAGCACAACATGTAGGGTTTTAAAAGCAAAAAGCATCACTTGCAGAGTAATCTGACCTTAGACTGTTCAGGAAGCAATGCTTGCAGCCCTGTGCATCCTAGGGCTGTTTGCACTGAATATTCTAATTAATACTGCCCAGCACTTGCTTAACAAACTCACATGTTTGTGAAGGGACTAATTTTTTTCCTCCTCTGCCTTTCCGTAGCAAAGATTTCCATAGCTTCAACAGGGCAACATTACTCTGGGAAGGAGAAATTGTCTCCAGTCATGTAGACTCCATTACTGGGAGAAAGGTGTGAACAGCAAGCATGTCTGCCAGACGGATTGATTATACCACCGTGTCCTTTATAATGGGAAATGAAAAGCCTATTCTGATAACTACACTTTATTATAATAGGTCAGAAGAAGTGAAAGGCATCATCTTATAAAATTAACTTCATAAAGACTGCCTTTAAAAAAAAACCTCTGCCAGTTTATCCACTGTATCTTTCTTCAGAGATTTTTCTTCTACAAGAGACATGACTCCAAGTCTTGTCCCACTGGCTGTCTTCACTTTTACCCTCTATCAGAGGGAATAGATCTGTTTTCTCTTAATCAGTCCCAGGCACTTGTTTTGCCAGATGCAATAAATGCCATGTCTTTGTCAAGACGGAGAAAACAGTCAGCAAAGTAGTTAAAATTAAGAGAGACACCCACCCCCGAAGGTCTTCCTAAGCAGCAGCAGCATTACTTTCTTTATAGAAAAGTCAGAATATGGAGATAAATGCACTCGATAACCTGTTCTGTGCTCTTGTATACCTTTCAATTGCTTTTTCTGCTAGCTGCTTCTTTAGTCAAACTAAAGTCCAGTGTCTCAGCTGATAATAATTTTATGATTTTACAGCTTTACACAATGTGTTTGAATTCAGTTCCTACAGCTGAAAGGCAAGGCATGGTCAGACAGACATTAAACAGAGACTCCACGCTCACAGTGCTGACATCTGATCTCACTCTGAATTTTGACAGTTAGGGTCTACTGCAACTAATTGGCAGAAGAGGGTTGGAGGTCATTGCAATTTTAGGAGAATTTATAGATACAGACCCAATGATAAGTTCTCAGATACATTTTGCAAAGAAAAGAGGAAACAACGCCAGCCCCGAAACATGCTACTTGAGATGCAATTCTAATAACTGCTTCCTTCAGTAGTATAAGCATCAGGTATGTCAAAGTCTAGGCAGACTTCCTACAGTATCTGTCCCTCAGGTTGCATTTGATTGGGTAGAAATCTTTAAGAAGTCTTTTTCTAAATCTAATCGTTCCCCCTTTGGGGAAAATAAAACATACATCTCCTTGAAATGTTATATGCCAACTGCAGAACAGCCTTATTTTTAATATTCATGAAAGTTGGTGCGGAGAGGGGGAAGGAAGATGGAAGAGGATACTATGAAACAAATAGTTAATTGGAACTTCCAATGAAAGCTGCATGGATCTAATGTGATATATTTTCAAGGAGCCTAATTTTCAGAAATTGCCAGAGCTCCAATCTGTGAAAATGTGGCCTTTCACAGATCTCCAATTCAGCTTGCCACATCTAGAGTTCCTTTTGAAAAAAAAATCTTGCCATAAAAGCCCCCCAATTTGGTACCAAAAATTAGCAGCCTTCATGGGATACCAATCCCTTTGTCTCTCCTCCCCTAACTATGGCTCTTTGGAAAGAAGTAAGGACCATTTGTCTTTTGTTATTTTTCCAGGTAGTAAAGATAAGAGTAGAATCTAATAAAGAACAAAAATGGGGGGGGGGGGGGGGGGGAACAACACCCAACNTAAATCTTCACACCTAGCCCAAAAACAGCCCCTATAATTGAAAAGCATTTCTCCCTCTGAAGAAAATAACACCTATTGGGTCTCAAAAAAAAAAAAAAAAAAAAATTCCCTGATGGTGCGAGAGAGGCTAACACCTCTAGCAGAAGATGGCAAGACACGCTCTGAACCAGCACTGCACACTCCAGCAAAGCTGTTGGGTCTGATGTGGAAGGTAGGCAGCACCTAAGGCTCATGAAGCCCTGCAACAAGACATTTATTTTGCAGGCAGAGGACTTTAGCTGTTAACCAGAGCATTCAGGACTCCTGTACAGAGAAAATTAAGCACCATCTTTCTCCAGCCCAAGAAATAGCACTTGCTATCCCCAAACTCCAAAATTAAAAGAAACACATTTATTTTCAATCTCCTGCAAACTATGAGCTTGGTGAAAAATCAATCTGAATTTTACACCCACTTACAGACCTTTCCCAAGGTAGTGGCTGGCCTCCTTCCTCCCAGGGACCCACCGCACTGCTGGGGACAGGCAGGAGGAAACTCCTGGGGAACGTGGCTCCCCAAACCTGCTGGTGCTCACGATGCAGAAGACACATGTGATTGTGTGACAGGAAGCACACGTGTTACCAACCACTTTCAAACCACAGAGAGGTCCACCCCAGAGGATGGTACAGAGCCTTTCCCCGTGGTTTGCACAGATCACTCAAAAGAGCTGGGGAAGGGCAACAGCAAGGGAGGGCACACGTACGACGGCCACGGTCTACCTTCGACTGCTCTAAGAACACGAACAATGATGTTCTTGGGCAAGGGCAAGTCTAAGCATTTAAGTGATGGATTCATAAACAATGCTATTAAAAAGCATAAAGACAACCAGGGCAGGATTTCCTGAACTGCCAGTGCTGAGCTGCACAGGTACAACAGCTTTCAAAATTTGCCATTCAGAATACCCAACTCCCTTGTTTTGCTGTTCCAGTGTCATTAACACCTACTGCGGCTCCATTTAAAAAGGAAGACAGATCCTTAACAAAGCTCAAAACATGGAAATATTTGTTTGGAGAAATACATATATATTTGCATAATACATGTATTTATCTGGGATAACACACACACACACACATAGTGTGTGTATGTATAGTTGTTTAGTAATTTTTCTCCTGCCCAGGCAATTGATAAAACAAAAAAAATCAAGCACAGAAGGAAGCAGGTTGAGAGACAGCATCAGCTGCAGGGCTGTAAAGTGGCTTTTGAGCATGTGAAACAATAGAGGAGATGCTCGTCCTGCAAAGCCTCCCACGTCCATGGGCCCAGGGCTACTGCCCTGAATGGCAATGCCCAGCAGCATGGCCCGTTGGTCCCCAGGCTCACGGTCCCTTGCTGTCTCCAGGCTGCCAGACCCCAGCGCAGTGGTCCCCAGCCAGCCTTTCCTGGGCAGGCTAAGAGTGCCCCCTGCAGCCCTGTTATCCATGCCGCCTCCACTGCCAAGCAGTTGTTTGCAATTGCAAATAAATAAATAACAAAATAGAAATAAGACAGGTTCCTAAATGCAGAAAGAGCTAAAAGCTCTAGAGCAAAGGCATCTGATTTAAAACCACAAAAAAGCAATCTATGTGGATGAAGTGTTTAGCGGCGCTCCGTCATGCCCAGTTTTAGCCACTCTGAAGGGAAGGAGGGATGGCAGGGATGGAGGGAGGATTGTGGGTGTCCCCCCCAAGCTGTTGGCTTTTGTTTTGAGGATAAAAACACATCTCTGAATATCCTAGGTAAATGAAACGGATGTTCACGCATCAGTCAGAGAACGCTGTCAACAGCACACGCGGCTAGAAACTGCATGTTCCTTGCAATATTAATCAGACTGTTCCTCCACCCCTCCTTTCCACAGCACTAAGGTGCTAGACAAGACAGGAGGAAAAAAACCGTATCACCCCACCCCCCACCCCAGTCTCTGCTAGGCTTGTCTATCCTCATGATATACATAAGCCTCCCAGCTCCTTGAACTTAACCCAGGGCCCTAGAAGGCAAATAGATCCCCCTGGTTTTGTTTGCTCCAGCTTTACAAAGGTCATATCTGTAGCCACACAGCATCGGGTTTTAAATTAGCGGTGCCCCACATGCTAAGAAAACTCAGCACAGTGACTTGGAAGTCCAGGTTTTTTGCTCTGTTTCAGTAGGGCCTCTCAGGGCAGCTTTGAAGCAAAAGCATCCAAGCTGCACAGCAGGAGCAAGAAAAACCTTTTGCTCTTCCACAGGGATCTTTATGTTGTGCCTACCATCACCTTTCCAGCAATGCATGTCCAAGAGCCAAGTCACGGTCTGCATCTAGTTAAAGCCCCAGAGCCCAGAGCCCACCCAAAAACAGTGTTGCAACATTCAGCTTTCCTCGCCACCTTAGACCTTGCAAGGAAACACCCTACCAGACACATGGGAACCACCGTCCTTAAGAACACCACACACTAATAAGGTAGCTAGAATTCACTGTACGTCGGGAAATGGCATAGTTTCCCCTGCAACGAACAGATCACTGCCCCACGCTCCTCACAAGGCAGTTTTCACTGCATGGCTTGGGGAGGTTTCCAAGGGTTAAGCGATTCCTGAACTCAGTACCTTTGGAAAGAAATGCCACAGTGCTGACCAGACAAAAGCACCTGCCTTTGGCTTAGACAGACCCACACAGAAAAGCCACCTCCTAACACAGTACTTCATCGTGCCCTGCAAATGTGAGCTATCACCCTTATTCTGCAGACAGGAAAAACTGATGGGCAGAGCTGGACACCGACTCCCCCAAATGCCTTCTGCAAGTCAGCAGTGGAGCAGGGACCATGGCCTGGGTCAATAAGCAAAAGATTCCTGTCCTGGAAACAGAAAAGATGCTGTATGCTGTACTTTACAAAGTTTCACCTCTTTTCTGAGATGCATTACAAGGCTTAACAAGTCACTGCACAAAAGGCTGAGGATACAAAGAAAACAGATCAGCCAGCGCACAAAAGAATGCAGGCTGGGATCCTAAAATCCCTATTCAACGCTCAGCACTATCCCAGGCAGGTCTCACGGCTGACAAGGTGTTTCTTGACGGAGAGGGTATTACAGACAGCATAGTCCTGCACCCTTACAGACACAGGGCTGCTGACCGCAGGGCACCACCCCACTGACTGTGAGGCACAAACAGTGAAAGAGTTGTTGAAGGCAAAGCGAGATGCAAGCGCTACCCCCACGATGGGAAGGAGCTACACCATCACGTGGCCAAGACAGATGGAGGAGAGCCATCCTCAGCTAAAACCGTTCACACCAGCTGTCTGCAGCGGCTCTCAGCGCTCCTCTCCAGCCAGGTGTGCTGAGCATCAGGAAAGCTGCTGCATGCCTTTCAGGCAAGAGGAAAAAATATCCAACGCTATGCCATTTACTCGACAGGTGAGGAGATCTCCAAGCTCTGTGGATGTCTGCTGCACGGTGAGAGGCCACTGGGTCCGACAGCTTACAGTGGCTCCAGCCAAAATACTGGCTTATGTGATCTCTGTCTCACCAGCAGAACTTCTATACTGGTATAACCTGCCAAGCCATTTGTATTTACATTCAGTAAAAAGGCTTGTTTACTTCCACAAAGAAAAGAAAACTCATAATATTTATAACCTGATAGCAAAATCCTATATGAAAATCATACCGGCTCCAGCCCGGAGCACTCTGCAGACCCAACAGAAAGCGCTTTCCTACCTGAAGAGTTCCCTGATTTCCCTGACAGTGGCCTGGAATGGGATGTTTCGGACCAAGATCTTGGAAGTTTTCTGCTTCTTGACGGTTTGTTTCTTTCGGGATGATTTCACAGGAGGCCTATGAAGTCAACAGAAAGTGGAATGAATTTAAGTGATTTAAATCCTACATCTGAGAATCAAAGTTTCCAGCTTGCTGACTGCAACCCCAATTGAGGTTAGGCAGCAGGCCTGGACTCACATTTGCCACTAACTTTTGTTTTGACATCAAATCTTGTCCATTCAATTGTCAGGAGAACATACTATTTGATATATTAAAAAAAATTGCTTAATGTAAGCTAATTTTGATTCTTTTTCTTACTGGCTTAGAAAATAGCAAATTAAGTCTTTTAATAGATTATTGGTTTTTTTAAACTTCAGAATTGTATTGCATTTGGACAAGATAAGAATTTACTTAATAGAAAACACAGCAGCTTATTTCATAAAGCAAAGCATTCAGCATTGTAGGCTGGATACCTACTGAAAGGATTTTAAAAATCAAAATGGATGAAAATGAAGAATCGAAATACAAAGTGCAGACAGGGAGCTATCAGACTGCTTCTGGTCCCCAGGGACCAGATTTTCAAACACATTTTGATATTTAAGAGACAACTCCCCTCCAGCAGGGTTTCCAAAGTGTCTAAAGGACAGTTTTTAGGTGCAAACATTCACCTCCAAACATCTGGATTAATTTTCAACTTTGCACTTATAAGATTCTGTACTAAATAAAAACTAGGAAGGAAACCCTAAAAAGCAGGACTCGAACTCCAAGTAAATTCATCCATGAGTAACCACCTCCTCTGCACCTGATTGCCCAAACCAAGTAAGTTAAAACCAATTTTTTTTTTCAAGCAAGAAAGAAACTAGTATTTGTCTTGATTTGATCAGAAGGCAGCAGAACATTATGCCTAAGCTCCTGTTCTCCCTGATGAACTAGGGTAAAATATTTCATTACCCAGAGAATATTTGCCTTCAAGAACTCTTTAAACCCACTGGAACTTGGGCTATCAGTCAATTTTGCAATGCTGACCAAACTGTCACCAAAGCAGAGGTTTTAAGAGGACCCTTTTCCTTAAGTGTGGAAGGAAACTCGAGTGACAGGTTCTCACTTCGGGCTCATTTTTGGGGTCCCACTACTGCATGCTGCTTAGGGATTTTAACTGGAAAGCTTTACCTGACAGCTCTCTCCGAGATTTTCACTTCCAGCTTATGGCCATCTACAGAGCAGCCCTAGAAGTTAAAATAAAGAAACAACAACAACAATCAATGCCACAACAGCTTCCAAGCTTCCAGGACAAGCATAGCATTTCACATCTTGCTCTTTCCCATATATTCTTCCCCTTCTCTCTGCCAAATTTTTTTCTCTGCTGAACGTCACTCATGCAAGGCATGTCTCCAACCTGATATGAGCTTGGAGACAGCTTGACTGACTGAAGCAGCAGCCAACATCCCTAATCTAGCTGTCCATCAACCTCAGCTCTGCCACTAAACTAGCAAAGATGAGTCACTTCACTGCCCTGGGCTATGGTTTCCTCTCACTCTAGACTGCAAACTCTTCAAGACAGTGACTGTCTTATTATTTGTTCTGGAATCAGCTAAGGATGTCTCATTGGCCATCAGTAGCCAATACAGCAAGAAAGTCATCTATCTCTTGCTTCCTGTGCCTCAAAGAATTTCCTGCAGTTCAGCACTGAAAACAAGCAGCCTCTTGCCTTATCAGCCCTGACAGGGCACAGGACATGCAAAGGCACTACATGGGATCCTGTATCCCTGCTACCCACTCCCTCCATAAAATACCCATGTTCCTGCTTTCGCTCTTTCCCAGGATTCTGCCTTTCAAAAGGATGGAGAATCCACATCTACCCCAAGACTATCTAGGCTGTGGAATGTGAAATGACCACCTGTTGAAGGTGGGACTCGTGGTTTGTGGTCACTGAACATGCACAGATTACATCATTCCTTCATGTCTGCCTAGAAAAGGATCATGCACTGTTCTAGCAGCAGAGGAAATGATTTACTCCTTTGGAGTGCAGCCAAACCCTATGGCATGTGTCATGGGGAAGGCAGGAGGCTAGAAGACCCTGAAGCAATGGCAGATTCACAAAGAGTAAAGCCGAACTCTGCAGCACTAAACACTAGCAATATTTATTCTCATTGCGAGGAGGGGCCTGGGTCTCTGTCACCTCTGCAAAGGGAACCTTGTCGAATAAACTCATTAAATGTCAATCATTGCACATTTTCTGCCACCTCTGCACTGGATCAGCGCTAGGAAACACTCTTCTGCATGAGGTCTTGTTGCTTTACACACCCTCTTTCCTCGCAAGCCTGACCCATTTTAGAGGCTTTTTTCCATCTGCGCTGTGTAACTCATAGCACTGACGTCCTCAGCTACATTTTGAACCTCACAGTTCATCCAAGCCTTTGCCCACCATCTCTGGGAAGAAATCTGGACTGACAACACTTAAGCTTACCTGGAGCCGGCGCAGGGCTTTCTGGGCGCTCTCTGGCTTCTTGTACTCCACAAATCCAAAGCCCATTGAAAGCAAAGTGCCTGTCAGAAGAGAAAGGGGACTCATTAAGCTAGCAGTAAACAGTGACAATATTAAGCAGAAGATTTAAAACCAAATCAGAAGCAAGTGCTGACTGCCAAATTGGGGGGGAACAAAAACTAATACTTCAGGCAAAGGGCCAGCCTGCCCATGCCCTGACGCTGACACTCCTCATGAGAACCCCTTACTGACTTGCTGCCATAGAACAGCTTGTTTTGGTCTTCACGTCGAAGAGGAGAAAACCAATGTTGCATGCAAAACAGATTTTTTGCTTTGCATAATTTCAGTGCAACCTCCTTAAATAAAACACTAAGTCCTAGCAAACAACCGCCATAGTCAGGATAAGCGATCCCATTATGGATACACAAATGTTTGTTTATACACAGGACTATTCCCTCCTGAGTGAAATGAGACCTTCATTTGGAAAATTTGCCAACTACCCAGAAATGGGTGTGATTTTTGTTGCAGGATAGCAATATGCAGGTTGCAGTTTGGTCCCCAGATGAGACACTTCTAACCTTGCAACCCCTTCAGAAATTAATTTTGGCCAACACTTGTCAAGCAGTCAGTTACTGACCACTGCTGGGAGCTGAGCATTTGAGATCTGTTTCTGTTTGGACTCCCACGTACTGTATTTCCCGTCATCACCAAGTGCAAGCCCTGTGTTTCATTTGAGAGACAAAGTTCCTTGGAGGTCTGCAAGGCACAAAAGGAGCAAACACTTCTATAAACCTGGGCAGGCAGCTGCCAGTTCCACGCCAAAGGAGGAGACATCTATTGTACTTTCCTGCACAGTAAATGTTTGCAGTACCCACAGTCATGCCACATTTCTGAGGAACACACTGACCATTTCCAAGACAATAAATAAGGCTGGGTGATGAAAGGAAAAATCCACAAGCAAAATCTTAACAACCAGTTTTTACCTTCAAAACCTTACTGGTAACAGGCTACAGAGATGACCCCACAGTGACAGAAGGGGATCGCTTTGGTAGGTGGTATGAGATCAGCCTAGAATCAAATGTTTTTGTCTGGTCATGCACACACCTGCAGCCAGACACGTGAGCAGTACTGAAGAGTTCACTTTATTTCTTTTTCATTCAGTGGTTCTGAGTTTTCAAGCACCCCATGCAAGAGGAGCCCTGTTAAGGCAAATTACCGTAAAGCTGTGCAACTCCCTAGCCTCAAATCCAGAAAGAAGACACAGCCCATCTAGCTAGCACTTGCCTTAAGCAAACTCTTCCCTGTCCAACCACCCAGAAAGTGAGCGCAGTCAATGCAACAGGCATAACCACTCATCACCACAGCCTGCTGGGTTCGAGTCTGGCAGGTAGAAGGCAAACGAAGCCCACTCAGCAGAGTATTCAGCCAGGCACCCTTGAAGATCCCGAATAAAGCACGCCATGCGCAGTTTTAATCATTGCAGGGCACCAGTTCTTTTCAACTTGCATCCTGCTCTCTTATGTGATCCTGAAGGAGCTGGCTTCTCTATCCTGATCTCAAGAGAAGGCCATGTCTCCACAAATCCCACAATTGAGCTTAACCTTCTAGACTGAACCCTGGGGTATTTTTGGTTGCTGCTTTCAGCCATTTCAACAGGCACACTTCTAGAAATATTAAGGATTTCACCAGTGAGAACACAAATGCTCAGCCAGATGAATGCTAAAGCAATGCCACACCTGAGCCCTCAGCAACCAGCCAAGGGAAGGAATTGAACAGCAACATCTAGAGTACCTGCTTTGTCTTTCTTCTTGGATATTGTGCAGCTCTTCACAGCTCCCACTTTGGAGAACGTCTGCAAGGAATTTGGACACGTGATTCAGTTCCCTTTGTCACAGGCTTACAACTCGAGTGACAATATGGCCCTCTTCCAGAGCCATGAGCACATGCTCGCAGGCCCACCTCCCCCCAGTGCACACCTGACAAGCAGTCAGTGCAGCTGTGTTATAAAATAATTTCTGTACAAATATACACCCACACATGCACAGACTTTTAAAGAAATCATGTTCCCAGATATCCTCCACCACTCCTCAGAAACTGCACAGAGATCTGGGATGGCTCTGGAGGAACACTATGGATTGCAAGACACCCTCACACCTGGTGGGGAACTTAGTGGCAGGTGACTCCCCTTGAATACAGCTCCTTCCAAAGCCATGCAGCAGGGACTGCAGGGTAGCAGGGGCTGCCCTACAGTGACAAGCTATCTATTCAACTCCTTCAACTCCTTCTGCAGCCAGAAGGCAGAAAAAGAAGAGGGAACAAGTCCCAGTCCTCCTCTGAACATTTATATTTGTCCCCAGACCAAACTGGACCAGGGTGTCTACTAGTACCACAGTCCCAAGGTGGAGGAACATGGGTCCAAGATGGACGGACATTGTGCCAACATTCTTGGACCATGAAATGTCACTTTTCACATGGCTACAAAAAGTGGCAGATATGGGAACTCCCAGTTGCTTTTCCCTATTTTGCTATTAATATCCCACATGGCTTTAGAAATGCTACGATGTCTCCCAAGTGTTTTGCTGAGGTAAAGCACAGACAGCTCAATATTGGTAGAAGTTTAGATGAAAAGCACACCTCAGTGAAACCATCATTTCTTTATTGCCTTAACACACAAAGCAGTATCACAGCTGCACAAATACTTGTTCCAAGGAGAAGCATTACAGAAAACATGGGAAATGAGGAGTCTTAGAAGATTTCCTACTGCCTCCACCTGTCCCAAGGTGGAATTAAACCCCATCAAAACTGTTTCAGAAATGTTTGTCTTAATTGACATGTGAAACCCCAAAGCAGAGGTTCCCAGTCCCAGTCCAATTCAGTGCTCCCTCACCTCCCATTAGGTCATACTGGCTGCAACTTCACCCCTCTAAACACTTTATCCTCAGCATGACAAAGGTGGAGAACAGCTTGCCCCTTGCCTCCTGCAGCAGAATAGAGCCCTTTCTTCTAATCTGTGCTGGGAGTGGAGGGGCTTTACTCCATCAGGCATCTCAGTTTGGCCCTCAACTCAGTTTGGCCCTCAACCGCATACTCAATGCCCTCCTGCTCCATCTGAGCAGACCACGCTAAGCAAAACCCAGTTCCCCCCTCCTTGCTTATGGCTTACCTCCTTCAGTGTGTCTTCCGTGGTGGCAAAGTTCAGGTTTTTGATGAACAAGGTACACCCGGGAATGCTTTCTTCTTCCTCCTCCTCCTCTTCTTCTACCTCCTCTTCTTCCTGTGTTGCTGTTTTCTCTGAGCACTTTATAGATGTGTCAGTGTCATCACCTGAAACAAAAGGAATAAGCCCACCTTTGTTACATCTAACAAAGCGAAACTTTGGAGGAGCTTGCCCACTACCCCAGCTAATAGTTACTACTCCAGCAGGAACAGGCCACTTCTCTATTGGCTCTTTGTGGGTGGACATAAACTGAAGCAAGCTCAACACACAGTATATGAACATGTCCCCATGAAAACTAAAATATTGCCTATTCTAGGCAATATTCTCGTCCTATTCTAGGACAAGAGGAAATGGCCTCAAGTTGCGTCAGGAGAGGTTTAGACTGGGTATTAGGAAACGTTTCTTTACTGAAAGAGTGGTCAAGCATTGGAACGGGCTGCCCAGAGGTGCTGGAGTCACCATCCCTGGAGGTGTTAAAAAAATGTGTAGATATGGCACTTTGGGACATGCTTTACTAGGCATGGTGGTGCTGGGTTGACAGTTGGACTAGATGATCTCGGAGGTGTTTTCCAACCTTGATTATTCTATTGTATTCTTTGAGAGTAGAAACTCCACAAACCTGCTTTCTCAGCACTCAGACACCCTCACATCAAACCTAGCCAGGCACCTGCTGAGGTAAGCAAGGGGCCCCAAATTTGCTTGACCAACCTTCTGCACTGCTCTGAAACCTCATCTCTCACCAATATGTATCCGCAGGATGTGAAATAACATCCCCATCAGCATGTGAAAGGAATATGGTCTGTTAAGCCCAAACACGTACTGAAGGACAATGAAGAACTGCACCCAGTACAGAGGCTGTGGTCTTAAAGGGCTTCACTACAACATTAAGACTTCCAGAGCCATGGGTTTATACTCCGTGACTCATAAACCTTGCGCAGGTCAACAGCAAGGCACACTATTTTGTACAAATCTTGCTTTGGGATTCTGCAAAGACAAATCTGTAAAAAGAAAACCAAATAATGAAGCCACAATTCAGCTGTGGGCACAACAGCTTCCTCTGGGGCACCCAAGGCCCACAATGGAGCTGTGAATGCCTGTCTATAGCTGGGAAGTTAACAGAAACCTGGATACTGTACAGCTGATCTGGCAAGTCTGCTGGTATTTGTGGTTGGTCTTAGCAAGGATGGAGGCTTTGGCAACTGCATTTTTATTCTCTCCATTCATCCATCCATCCATATCCCTCTCTTCCCAACTTCCAAAATGGCTTAATAATTCTTAACACGATAAAGAGGTCTCAAAGCTACTGATCACATGTGACAGGAGAGGAGACCTATTAGAGCCTGCACAGAAGCGAAGACTGCAGTAGGACTAGGCCCTAATCAGAGAATACACTCTGGAGATCTTTCTCATCCACTGACTTAGCAACTCCTTTCCTTGCTAGACCACTCTTGTCCTTTAAAGCAGCTTCAACCCCTACAGCACAGCTGATGCTGTGCTAAGAAGGGGCAAACTACACATCTCCCTTTGGGATTAACACGCCCTTCGGCCATTTTTCTAGGCTTATTTCTCCCTCATTTCATACAAGAACCTGCACTGGGCCAGGGGTGTGCAGAGACCCCCCGCCCCAGGCTCCATCCCAAGAGCTGTCTTTCCCTTTGTGGCTCCATCTGGCTGCCCTCCCTGCCCCCAGCACCATGCTGCCCAAGCCTTTTTGGTTGGGTGGGCCAACCCTCCTCACTCCAGCCGGCAGGATATTTGCCAAGAAGGCAGAGAAAAAAAAAAAATTGCCTTTGAAGAAAGCTTGTTTGAGGAAAGGGGAGAGAAAAGATTCAGTAAGATGGGGGCGGGATGAAGAGATGCCTCTGTCTGTGGCTGGCACAATACAACACGGCCACCTGAAGCCCTTTTGTGAGCGACATGCTTACTGTGCATCCCCTCCCATCCCTCTCCTAGATCCAGAGGCTGGCAGCAAAGACCATTATCAGCCCCGAGCAGCCTTCCAGGAGCCTCTGCACTTAAAGCCTTTTATCTCCAGGTGAGGGTCTCGGTTACTGTGAGATAAAGTGGCCCCCCACCTCACCCTGGCTCCAGCCTTCCCCTGTGACCCAGGCACAGAATGGCAGCCTGGGAAGAGCCTTTTCATCACTTTTCTCCCCCCTCCCAAAACCTCAGAGTCCTGAAATAGCTTCTAGCAAAACAAACCTGCATAAAGCCATGCTCCTCCAGCCTCCTCTCTTTTTTGAAAGGATCTTGAGAGGTTTTAAATATACAGGCAAGATTCTACTTTTATAGTCCCTGGGATGTGGAGAAAGAGGGTATATTCAGGGATGGAAGATCATGTCTTAGCAGTGGGAAATCACCCAGACAAAGAATACAGTGGGGCTTGACAGAAGAGCAGAGAAATACATACAGGGACGCACAGCCTGTCACCAGCAAGTCAGCCTCTCCATCCACTGCTGCCCAGTACTCCTGCCTTGCTGCAGCTTGCTTGGCTGCCCACAGGCAGGGATGGTGCCCTTGCATAGCACGCATGCTCAGGGGGTCAGATCTGGCTTACAGAGGACAGCTACTGCTCTCGTGACGGCTGCTGCCAAGAACAGACTGGACCAAAACTCTCTTCCCAGAGCTCATGTTAGCCCAGCCCAAACTGGACCTATGCACTGTGAGCAGCACTTCACTGCCCAGGCCTCATCCAGGATGCAAAGAGGGCAGGGGCAGGAATGAACACAGTGCTTGTGTCGTATGATCAACTAACGCACCACAGAGAGAGCGACCCTAAGGGCTGTGCAGATGACTTCATGAGGCTGGTTCCATCCCCAAATGGTCCAGAATATCAGCATTGCTGCTTTACACATAAAGAAGCGGTGAAACAACCACAGAGATACCTGTGTTCGACAGTCAAAGTTCTTACCAGATAGCAGCCTTGCTTTGCCCTCCTTTTCGGTAACCTCATGGGTTTTTTTCTGAGGGGCTGGGCTGAAGAAGACACCCATTGGAGCCCACTCCAGATACAACGGCACAGAATGAAACTGTAAAGAGAACACAGGAGACGCATGAAAAGTGGAGGGTAAGGCCTAAAGAAAAAGCTCTGCTCTCAGCTTTATTTTCCTCTCACTCTGTAATGGAAAACAGCAGTGGAAAAGCTGAACAACTTTTTCAGTTGGCTAAACTCTCTTTCACCAAAGCAGAGTGTGTATGCCTCCTCACACAGGACCAGTGTACCATGTACTGCACTCCTGTACTGTGAAAGGTAAAAGAAACTCTCTCCAGGCCAAATGAGGCTTTTCTAGATGTGTCACAGCCCCCTCCTCCAGCTGTCTTCTGCAGGTTGAGAGCCCTACTCAGCCACTGCTGCACAAGGATGCACCAGGCATCTCCCTAAATCTAAGGGGTAGAGAGTAACAGCAGTGGCTCTGGGATAACTCACTTCCCTCAAAAGCCCTCTTCCCCTCAAATTTGTAGCAAGCAATCCTTTCTGCAGCTTCACAACTAGCAAAGATCCACACTCTCCAAGCAGCTGCCTACCCCTCGCCACACTCACCTTGGAGTAGGCCAGCTTGGTGAATGCTTGCTTGGCCTCAGTTGGCTCCAGGAACTCCACAATGGCTGTGATGCCTCCTTCTGGCAACAGCACCCGGCCCAGGCTGCCATGTTTGCCGAAGACGTCCTCCAGCTCCGCTATATTCGTGCTGGCAGGGAGGTTCTTTACCAGGATCACAGTTTTACTCCGCTCACCAGCGGCCTGCCATGTTTGGTGGGGGAAGAAAGGGGAAATGGGATTTAAAAAAGCAAAACAACAGTATCTTAGCAACTGAAGATTTCAGATCCAACATGTCGTGCTCTCTCACTCCATGTCACCCCTCTCCATGATCCAAGATGGCCAAGAGCCACTTTGAAAACATTTCCTGTAAGATCCCCACTCCAGCACAACCTCCCTGTTCCACAGATACTCATGTATGGAGGTTTCAGCTCCAGGTCCACTCTGGTATAGACACAGGACTCCTCCTCTGCCTACAGCAAGCTGACCATCATACTATAAGCAGTCATACTATGTATTTCAATCATCCCGAGGGCAGCTGCATTTTCAAACAAACAGAACATTTCCTAAGCCATGTTCAATCCTGCAAGATGCTAAGGATTTACTTACTATTTTCAAAGAGAGCTGAGGACGCTAGGACTAGGCCATCATATAGAAGAGGCAGGTCCATACTGCTGCCTTTAACTGGGCACCTCACCTGACTGAAGGAATCCAGGCTGACTCCATTTTCAATGAGGAACCGGCGAATTTCCTGGACCAGCTCGGTTTCTCCCAGAGCGACCCTCACTGCCACGCTGTCTTTACTCTCCTGCAGGCAAGAACATCAGCTGACAACATGACAGAGCTCAAAAGAAGTGTCCTGGTTTCAGCTTAATTCAGAGTTCATTTTCTTCCTAGTAGCTGGCATAGTGCTGTGTTATGGACTTAGTATGAGAACAATGCTGATGTTTTAGTTGTTGCTCAGTAGTGTTTACACCAGTCAAGGACTTCTCAGCTTCCCATGCTCTGCCAAGGGCCACAAGAAGCTGGGAGGGAACGCAGGCAGGACAGCTGACCCAAACTGGCCACAGGGCTATTCCATACCACCTGACATCACGCTCAGTATAGAAACTGGGGGAGTTGGCTGGGGGGCAGCGATCGCTGCTCGGGGCCTGGCTGGGCATCTGTCAGCGGGTGGTGAGCAATTGCATTGTGCATCGCTTGTTTTGTGTATTCTTTTATCATTACTATTATTATTTTCTCTTTCTCTGCTGTCCTATTAAACTGCCTTTATCTCAACCCACGGGTTTTAAGTTTTTTTCGGTTCTCTCCCCCATCCCACTGGGGCGGAGGGAGGGTGAGCGAGCGGCTGTGTGGTGCTTAGTTGCCCATTGGGGTTAAACCACAACAAGAAGAAAGCAAAGAGCCCGACCCAGGAAGGACATGCTGAACACTTGTTGTTCCTGCTGCTCTTGTAAGCAGATGCAAAGGGAATTTGGCAGAGGGCTCGAAGGTAAAATACTCCAGCTCCTCTGAAGCTGCTAGGAGTTTTGCTGTTGGAGTCAGAACACTTCCCAAGTGTTCCCAAAAGTTTTCAGGAAAGACCTGAGCTTTAGGGTGCCAATTCCCAACAACTAGTTATGTAGAAATGCAAAATTCAGTCACAGAAAAGCAGAGTGGGTAGGGGAGCTGGGAGTGTGACTTTGTCTTCCAGTCACAAAGGGATTTGTTAGGTTCAGATCCCCCAGAGAGGCTATATCTCTCAGCCTGTGCGGTGTTCATGGATACACAGAGGCTTTTGTTGCACAAGACCACCAGGCAGGCCCCAGCCATGAGGAAACAGGTAGGTAAATGATCTCCCATCCCAGCTGGTCAATAACCCAACTCACATGATCCAGCACTTGGCTTTTGGAAGCATTGTACTTCTGAGCAATGGCATCAGCTACAGCGTTTGTCCCCACAAACAATGTGTTCCAGTTGTGAGAGCTGGAAAGAGAAAGAAGAGCCAGGTCAGAGTCCATTCTTCCACTGTTGTCTCTCTATCCAATGGTCCTCGGAAAAAACAGCTTTGAATGCCACCATTAGCAGCCAGGATCATAGAATCATTTGATTGGGAAAGACTTTTAAGATCATTGAGTCCAACCGTAACTGTCCACTACTAAACCATGTCTCAAAAAACCTTGTCTACCCCTCTTAAATACCTCCAGGGATAGTGGCTCGATCACTTCCCTGGGTAGCCCATTCCAGTGCCTGATAACCCTTTCAGTGAAGAAATTTTTCCTAATATCCAATCTAAACCTAGCCTGGCGCAACTTGAGGCCATTTCCTCTCATCCTATCGCTGGTTACTTGGGAGAAGAGACCAACAGCCACCTCACTACAACCTCCTTTCAGGAAGTTGTAGAGGGTTATAAGGTCTCCCCTCAGCCTCCTCTTCTCCAGGCTAAACAATCCCAGTTCCCTCGGCTGCTCCTCATACGACTTGTGCCCGAGAGCCTTCACCAGCTTTGTTGCCCTTCTCTGGACAGTCTCAAGTGCTTCAATGTCCTTCTTGTAATGAGTGGCCCAAAACTGAACACAGTATTCAAGGTGTGGCCTCACCAGTGCTGAGTACAGGGGAAGGATGACTTCCCTGATCCTGCTGTCACGCTATTCCTGATACAAGCCAGGATGCCGTTGGCCTTCTTGGCCACCTGTGCATACTGCTGGCTCATATTCAGTCAGCTGTCGATGAACACCCCCATATCCCTCTCTGCCAGGCAGCTTTCCAGCCACTCATCCCCAAGCCTGTAGTGTTGCATGGGGTTGTTGCAACCCAAGTACAGGACCCAACACTTGGTCTTGTTGAACTTCATACAGTTGGCCACAGCCCATTGATCCAGCCTGTCCAGGTCCCCCTGCAGAGCCTTCCTACCCTCAAGCAGATCAACACTTCCACTCGGCTTAGTGTCATCTGCAAACTTGCTGAGGGTGCACTCAATCCCCTTGCCCAGGTTGCTGATAAAGATGTTAGAACTGGCCCCACCACTGAGACCTGGGGAACACCACTTGTGACTGGATGAAAAGCAAGAGGGAAAAGATGGGTAGAAGATCCTTATAGATGGGTCAGGATGAGGAAGGCATGACTGGAAAAGCAGCAGAAAGGCAGCAGTGCAGGCAGCTTTGCTCTTATTCCCTAGAGGTCACTGACCACAGCTTTGCAGTTACAGCTGAAAGTTCAGATGGCAGCTCAGAGGAACACACTTTTTCTTTGTTTGTTTTTTTGTTTGTTTGTTTGTTGGGTTTTTTTTCCAACTAGTTTCCTAAAAGCACAAAGCCCGTGTGAGTAAGGTTGCATTCCTTTCCCTCCAAGTTTGAAAGTACTGGCCACTTTCAAACTAATTTGTCACAGAAAGGTAGAGTTCCTACATGTTTTATAAATACAGGTGGCCCAGTAAAGGAGAAAGACCCAACTGATCTGAAACCACTACCCTAAACAACAGCATCGGACCAACTTTTATTAGATGTTAGAGAAGTAAACTCATACACAAAGCCATTGAAAACCATGTTTCTCTTAATTTCTGCAGCTCATTGAACTACCAGAGCTACTTGGCCAGAGGAATCAAGTAGGCAAGAGATAAAGGAAACAGAAAGCTGCACAGCAGATGCTTTATTGACTTTGGTAATCTATACAGTCCCTGCAAAGACCCCTGACTTGGGAATTTGGCAGATTGCGTTGTCTTGCCCTGCTACAAGACACCTCTGTACCTGGCACTGTTTGCTTTGTCCTTGGCCTCTTTCTGCTTTTTGTAGGAGGAAGACTCTTCTGCATCTACATCTTCGATTTTTTCCTTTTTGATTGTGGATGGTAAAAGGTGCATCATTCTACCCTAGAAGAAACAAAGAAGAGGTCCAGCAGCTCCAAAATAACCCACAGAAGTTCATGAACTAAGCTGCACGGAGGAAATTTTCTGGCACCTTTCCTAGTCAAGCAGTCTTGGTAGAGGGAGGGAACCTTCCTTCCCAAAGCAGGCATTACTGTAAGTCAGAGTAGCCACACAGCATGAGAGACTCAGATCTCCTTCTTCGCCTCTAGCTCAGATTTTGGTACCTGTGAGGCTATTCAAACCAGGCTACTCTACCACAAGCAACTGTGTTCCCATACAGCAACGCAGAAGGAACTCAACCTTTTCAGCAAAGCACAGGAGCAAATACATGCCCATGTTACTAACAAACATTCCCACCAGCTGCACTCCAACAGCACAAGAAAACCATCAGTCGCAGTACCTGGAACACTTGCCCATCCATTTCTGCATAGGCCTTCACCGCATGCTCGGGAATCATATAGGTGATGAAAGCAAATCCTTTGGATTTCTTGGTCAGTCTGTCTATAGGGAAATGGATCTCCGAGAGAGGTCCTGCAAAAGGCAAGGCTTTACTGTGACAGATGTCCTCATACTGCTGTCACATGCTCTGAACTGGCACCTCCTGGTCAAAGGCAAGGAGGAGGGGCACCAGGGAGGGCAGAGCAGCTCTGGATATTGCAGAGGGTGTGTGGCAAGTCGCCAGCCTGGATGAGGAGCTGCTGGCTGCAGTCTGACAAGGCAAAAGCCCGCAAAACCACCCCAAGTCTGGTTGTGTACCGTGTGGCAGCTCACAGGGCTTTGACATGCGACACAAACCAGGAAAGCTCTGAGCAGCTGCATTTACCTTCAGTCAGGAATAAAGATTTCCACAACCTAACTCTCTCTCCCTACCAAGGACACTCTAATGCCAAGACAACCTTAAATTTCTTCAACTTTGAGCTAGAGAAGGGAAGCTTCAAGCTTCCACCTGACATGCCAAACATGAACACGAATTTGGGGTGTATCTCTAGATTCACCTCTTACCTACAGTATCTCGAAATCTCCTGCGTGACCAGTATTTCATGCAGCAGGTGCTTTTGGTTATCTTCTCCTCCTCCTCATCCCACTAGGACTTGGAGCCTATGCTGACTGGAAAGAGCTTTTACTGTTGCATCAGAGATGCAATGAGAGGGATGAGGGCAGATGCACACAGCAGCACATGCTTCAAGTGAAGGAGTGTGGAGCCAGCACCAGTTTCAAAGCCAAGCAGCCACACACTACTGCACCAGGCAATAAAGATGATGGGAGTTGGCCCATATCTGAGAGGTGTGGGGGACAGATCTTCGTCCCTTCACACCCAGCAAGAAAACCTCTGCGTGCACGAAGGAAGGACGTAGCCCTGCAAGTCCCAGCCCCACAGCAAATACTTACCATACTTGGAAAAGATCTTCTCCAAGTCCTCCTCAGTGCTAGTAAAGGGAAGATTCCTGACAAAGAGTCTTCCCGATTCAGACAAGTCCTCTTCTTCCTCATCATCCCTCTTCCTTCTTTGCCACAGCTGGTTGTCAGGTTTTGCTGTAACAGTTTCTTCTGGGGTATTCCCACATCGGAATACCTCAATACATCGTCCACCTAATCCACAAACGCACACAGAAACACATTAGTTGCTTCCCAAGGCCATGGGCAATCAACATCAGTGTGCGAAGAGCCTGGGCTTTCAGCAGTGACACAAGCAATTACAATTCCACAAGCTTTGAGCAGAACTCTGCCTGATTTAAAACAGAGGCGGAGGAGGTGGGGGGGGGGCATGCAAGAGATCAGTCTTCATAAAAACCAGGATCACATTTGTTAGACAACTCCACAGCCTCCCTTCCTTTCAGAGAGCTCCAGCCTTTCTGCCTGTGCCCATCTAGTCCACAGGCTTCCACACAGATATTTCCATTCTGCATATGATTTTTGCAAATATAGTTCTAGTAGTTCCACTAAGGGCTAGGCCAAGAACAGGTTTCAAACACAGGCTTATAGAATCACTTGTACAAATGCCCTGCACTATCCCAACCAGATTTAAACAACACCATTTTTATATGAGGAGCAAGATATACTTCAAGCACACAGGGACCAAAGAGCAATGCACAGAGCCCAGTCACTTGCCAATTCTATGCTGCTCCTGACACAACACCTGGTTTATCCCGCATCAGCTGAGCAGAGGAAACCACCCCCACCATCTGCCTGGGAAAAACTAAAACAACAGGAGATACTTCTGCAGTGAACACTTCAGCAGCTGAGCACCCTGCCATTGACACCAGCCAGGACGGAACAAACAGCCCTTACCTATATATTCTTTTTTTCGCTTCAAGGCCCTTTGCACTTCTGCTTCACTCTTCAAGTCAACAAAGATATAACCTTGGACGAAGGAAAGGTTCAGCTGAGCATCATGTGGGGAACACACAACCACTAATTGGCTAATTAAGGATGAATTGGGTTTTCTTTAACATAGATTCCTATAGATAAACCATTCATCTCCCATTCAGGTTTCAATGCAGCCTGAAAATGGCTGTGGCAGACCAGAAGGCTGCCTTTTAAAAGCTTATTCTCTACATGCAAACCAAAGAAGCCCAACTTAACAGCTGAAGCAGGCTTTCACAGGTGTCTCCAAGAGCAAACAAAAGGTGCATCCACTGTTAAGCTATGAAAGGACGAGAGGAAATGGCCTCAAGTTGCACCAGGGGAGGTTTAGATTGGATATTAGTAAAAGTTTCTTTACTGAAAGAGTGGTGAAGCATTGGAACAGGCTGCCCAGGGAAGTGGTGGATTCACCATCCCTGGAGGTATTCAAAAAACATGTAGATGTAGCGCTTGGGGACATGGTTTAGTAGGCATGGTGGTGTTGGGTTGACTGTTGGACTGGATGATCTCAGAGGTCTTTTCCAACCTTAAGGATTCTATGAAAGGAAAACAGTAAATAGAAAGTTCCCTGCCAGCAATGATGACCTGCTTCACACTCTTTCTGATGGGTACCTCCAGTAGCCACAGCCTGTCAGGAGACCCACCTTGGCTAAAGACTGCTTTGCAGCTGATGTGCACAGGTCAGCAAAGTCCCTGGGTGCTGCTGCAGCTATCCCAGAGGAAGAGGCCTTTCCTTGGCATGGTTTGGGATGTTTAGGAAAGTTCTGGAGGCAGATCAGAGAAAAGGCTCCTGCTGCTACTCCTAAGGGAGCACAGCCAACATTATTCTGCCCACGGCAACCCATGGGCAGCAACTAGGGCAGGTGAGCTTCAAAGTCATAGAAAGGTCTGTAAGAATTGGGACAAAAGCCAGTGATTTGGAATTGCAGGTGGAAAAGCAGAGGTGTGATTGAGAGGTCCTCTAACTCACAAACCCAACCCCCCTTCCACACATACATATTACCTGTATTTTTCCCCTGGGCATTTTTTCCTATCCGGATTGCCACTGGCTTCAGAGGCAAGAAGAATTCACGAATCTTTTGCTGCAGGAAGAATTACAATTGTTTAAATAAGTTCTCAGATACAGGAAGCAGCAGGTTTCAAACTTAGCTTTTTTTATATAAAATATAAAAACACTACATCCAACGTACAACATCTCTGCACAAAGCCAGTTCAAAAATTTCCCTGACCACCCATATACCCTCAAAACAGCTCTATAAGTGAAGACAGAAGCCTCTACAAAGATCATGCTGAGTTACACTTTGAGAACATCCTTCAGCCTCCATTCCCAGCCTGGTAACAAAGTTTACCTCAGTGATGTTCAAGGGGGCACCACGAAGTTTCACTGTGTATGGTGTGCTGGCTTCTGCTGAGCTGCCTTGGTTCTAGGCAGAAGGATGGGGGAAAAAAAGGGAAAAAAAAAAAGGAAAAGAAGCTGAGTGAAAAAGAGCAAAAGTCACAACAAGTTGGTCTTGTCCAACAAGCAGGAGGCTGAAGCATAAGAGAGAATATCAAGAGATTCTTGTAACTCCATCAACCTGGACAGGAGGTGCCAGATGAGGGTGCAAGGTTTGGCTGGGATAGCCAAACCCAGCTGCTAAAAACTGAGTTCTGCATAACAGCCTTTCCTGCAGACAGACACACACAGGAAAAACAGAAAAGCCTCTGAAAAGGGCGCTAATAGCATTTGTTAGGAAGTTCCCTTTTCTGGACCAGGAAGTTTAATCAGTCCTATGAGGTGATACAGCAAACTTTTTTAATGGCTCCCACTCAGTAAGCCAAGAAAGCTGGTACCTAGGGGATCCCAGACTTCAAGCTTTCAGTTCATCCCTGGAGCGACTGACAGACACATACTACCCCATAAAGCTCCTGCTTTAGGTAAGACAAAGTCTAATTCAGCTATACCTCTAGCGTGGATCCTTTTTTCTTCTCCACTTGCTGTGTTTGCTGGGCTTTTGGCTTCCCCCTTTTATCTGCGTGGGTGCCGATGGTTTCTGCAATGCCTGAATCCTCCTCATTCTCACTTTCCTCTTCCACCTCCTCACTATCTGTTTCCTCCTCTGTACTGGATGAGGAGGAAGAATCCTTCACCACTTTAGATTTCAGGTAATCCATATCCGAGAGGTCTTTGCTGGTAGCTGCCTTCTTCCCTTCTTTCTTTACTGTCAGAGAGGAGAGACCAGAGAATTTTTGCACATAGATGCTGCTGCTCTCTCCCCAGCCAAGTAAAAGCTGAGAACTGACACAATCATAAGAACCACCTTCCTCTCCTCTACCCTTCCCATGGGAAGGAGAGGCTCGAGAATAGCAGAGCAATCTTATCTCAGCACTTCCAGAAAGACAGTCCAGATGGCTGTTTTTCAAAGCAACAATTCATATACAAAACAAATTAGAAAGGAGCTTGAGGAACTCCATGGCAAAGTATTTTGTCTCAATTTTAACTAAATACTTGAAGCAGACCCCAGAGAAGGTTTTCAATTGTTTGGTTTAGTTTTGCAGGGCAAAGGACAGAGGAAGCTGTTTCTCCAAAACACCCCTCCACCCCCCGCCAAAGATCAACTGATCACACCTACATTTTAGTCACCCAAAGGGAGATGAGGAGCAGCAGGGAAAACGCCACTCGATCCAACAGAACAGCATAAGGAAATACTATGTAGGGAGGGAGAAAGGCTCCAAAACCACATTCATCACTGGTGCAGGGACACTGGATTCTAAGAAGAGATACACCAGACTGCAGCCCAGATTTCTCAGTCTTCTAAGTTAACCCACTACTCCACTAGATACAGTTTTCCTTTCAGGATCCAAGATACTGAACTCCGTCCCTTCCCATCAACTTTGACAAGGCCTAAGGACACACCAACTTTTCTAGAAATATGCAAAGGCAGATGAAACAAGTTCACAGACATCAGCTACAGGTTACTCAATAAACAGAAACCACATCCAGCTCTGGAAATCCTGGAGATGAAAGCAGCTGCATGCTAAAAGAGTGTTTAAGGGAAAAATGCAGATGTTTGCCATGTTACTCTTCGTTAGACATTGACTTAAGGACCCAGGGGAAAGCACAAATGCCACCCCCTTGGTATCAGAAACTGCATTTCCCACATTTCCCCAAATTTGGGAAAACAACCATAAATCCACAGCACACAGAATGAGTCTCACGCTTGAGAAACCACCTTCCTGATTACACTGTCTCCATTTGGAGGCAGGACTCTGAGTTAGGTCTGATCAGTATACCTGCTCTCACATTCACTAAGACAAAGACAAGCAAAGAGTGATAGTTCCTTTTGGTACCTTTAGTTTTCTCCTCATCTTCAGAGGGTTCACTCCCATCCTCCTCCTCACTCAACTCCTCAGACTCATCTGAATCAAAGTTGAGATAGTCAGCTACTGGCTTTGATTTTCCCTTCTTGGGCTCCTCTGCTAAAGCGTCATTAGCCCAAGTGGCCACCTGAGATCGTTTCTGGTGAACCATCAAGAACTCCTGGAACGTCTTATCTTCTTCCAGCTGTTGAAAAAGAAACCAAGCAGACAAGCTGTGAAGACAGACACAGGAGAGCTAATAGCAAGTTTTATTTCAACAATACCACCTCATTTCCATCAATGTAAGAAACATCCCTAAGAGGGGAGTCCACCCTACCCTCACAGGGTGAGCACTTAAAGTGACTGGTCTTCTCAAGATCTCTCAGTCCTATTCTTTCTTTTTTGTAACTGATGTTTAGAAAGCACTTTAAAGAAAAACACAAAACATTAGAAAGAGAAAAAAATATACGAGGTGAACATGAC
This sequence comes from Scopus umbretta, assembly GCA_013400535.1. Taxonomy (NCBI): domain Eukaryota; kingdom Metazoa; phylum Chordata; class Aves; order Pelecaniformes; family Scopidae; genus Scopus; species Scopus umbretta. The sequence goes on from VZTL01032271.1 coordinate 49,962, forward strand.
AAAACTCACATATGGTAAAAAACCAGAATTGTTGTCCTGGATGCAGTGCTCACATAGGAGTAGCTGACAACTAAAAAATTGGTCCCCAGCGCTGGGATTGTTAAAATCATGGTTTGTTACAGTAAAATTGGACCATCACGGAGCTGGTTAAATTGTACACCTTGCCTGAATTAACAGCACTGGAAGCAATAGAGAAACGTTACTCAGTTCTTGCTCTTAATACAAACTAGCAAGAACGTAGGGATTGCAATTCAACCTCAACTCACCTCCTTTAAGTTTTCCGTTGGATCTTTCTTCTTTTTATCCTAGGAAAAGAAACTATTTTTAGAAATCATTATTAGAAGCACAGCCAAGATCATTTCTCAGGTAACCTAATGATACAGGGAACATAGATCCTAAGGCAGAAAATACCAGAACATCTGCTGTCCCAGCTACTCTGTGCCCTTCTCCACACACCAGGCTACCCTTCTCTCTGCCAAGTCACTGACATACATCAGATCCTCAAGGAAACAAGCAAGACTCACTTTTTTTGTGCCTGCAGGGGCTGTACTTGTCACAGGTTTCTCAGTCTGTTTTCCTAAGGCAGAGGACTTCTGAGAGTGCTTACTCCACGCTTTGGGTTTTGAAGGGTCACCAAAAGACTTGCACAGCTCAACCTGAAAAGAATCAGATTGTTAATTAAACATATGTTCAACAGCCTGTTTCTGTAACTACTGGATAAGCCTCACTTAGGAGCCCTTCTTATAACCCTGATGGGATGGAGGGTGTGTGTGCAAGAGAACAGGCAACTTCATACAGATGTTAATTTTAAAAGCACAGGGCTACATATTCACTCAACATGGAGAACAGCTTGTTGTGCTCATTTAAGCACAGTCAAAGTTGTCCTGTTTATCATGAATCATCCTCTGTCCAGAAGAGCAAGATGAATGACTTTAAATGAAAAGTGACCTCAAGTTCAGCAGTTCAGATTATGACAACTCAAAATGTGACACTGCTGTTCCAACCAGCACTGAAATTGCTGCTAGTGCACAAACACGGCCCATCTGAATCAAGTACCTGCTTGAGACTCCAGCAATGAGACCTGGCACCGCGCTTTGCTGTTTTGCTGCGGAGGACTTAATCTCTAGGTTTTATTGGCGCCTGGCTGTTCACCCCTAAGACTAACAAAATGTCCAATGACAAACTTTCTTCAGAATCAAAAGAAGAAATTTTTAAAGATCAACTCACTGTGACTCTGGAGGTGTCTATGAAACTTCTGTTGAAATGGTTCAGTGCTATCTGAGCTTCATCTTCAGACTTGTAGCCAATGAAGCCAAATTTCCGAAACTTGCCATCCTTCGTGAACTTCAAGCAACAATCAGTCAGCGTGCCAAAGGCGGCGAACAGCTTCCGAAAGCGATCTTCCTTCATCTGAGAAACAAGGAAGGAAAACAGAAAGGCAAATCAGCAATGTAATGAGATGCTTTCATCCAAAGAAAACACGTGCTACCAGAGGGCTTCCAAAGAGCCATAGGAGCCACACTGTATTGTGGCAACACTGATAAAAAAATGACGCATCAGCTACCAAACCACTTTGTCTCCTCCATGAATACACTACGTCTACAGATCTCTGTCTACAATGCCCTCACAGCTGAAGGGTGCACCCAGCTCTCAGGAAGCCCAGGGTCCCACAGCACTGTCCTGCCACAATCAAGGCCCAGTTTAACCACAGGCATGATGGGACCCTACAAGGGACCCGGATGGCAGCAGAGCAGCACAGTGTGCACCTGTGCCCAGCTCCTGGACAATGAGGGGAGGACAGCGGCCGCAACAAGCTCTGCTTCCCCACCCTGGGAGGCTGCCAGCTCCCCTCCCCTGGGGCACCTCTCCGGCCAGTGCCCCACGTTCTGGCACCTCCCCCCGCAAGGTAGCTCCCTGACCTCTCCCGGGGCACTCCCTGCCCAAGGTCGCCCACCGTCCTACCCCCAAGAGTGCCTCCCCACTCTCCGGCAAGGACCCCCGCCCCAGCGCATCTCCACAACCCCTGAACTTCCCAGAGCCCCTTCCCCCAGGGTATCTCCCTGTTCCCCCCACCCGTGCCGAGGACCCTCTTCCCAGAGAATCTCCCCGCTCACCCCCGTCCCCACCACATCGAGGACCCCTCCCCTCCCAGGGACTCTCCCTGCCCAGGAGTCCGCGGGTGTCCCCTCAGACCCATCTCTAGGCCCGAAAGGCCCCTCCACCCTGCAGAGACCACAACCGTGCGGCGGGCTCACCCCGTTGGGGAGATTCTTCACGATAAGCCGTGACATGGCGGCGACAGAAACCGGGCGGCGACAGAAACNCCTGCCCCCCGCCCCAAACTCGCGCAGCCGGAGCACGGAGGGAAGGGAAACGGGAGGGAGCAGCAGGGACTTCTCTCCAAGGAACAGCTGAATAACCGCGCAGCCTGCGCATGTTGCGGTTGCAGAAGCTCCCACGGGCAAACGAGGCCAAAAATCATGGAGGAAAGATCCCTTGAGGGTTACTAAACACTGACGGTCTTCTCCCGCCCTGAATGTCCGCTGCCGGAGGGAGAGCGTATTTTGGGGAAGCAGGGCTATTCCCCTTCAGAAGTGCCCTCTTGCTCGCAGCCCTTCAGTCCAGCTCTGCGGCAGTGGTCTGGGCCTGACCTCGGGCTTTGCACCTTTATTCCCAGTGAAAGATGCCCAGGACAGCTCTCAGCTTCAGCACAGCCCTTGCTAGTTTTTCACCCTGGTTTGGCTCCACACCCGATTTACCCCAGGGACAGAGGCTGCCTCTGCCCAGCCCAAGCCACCCTGGCACAGCGGGCTTCCACCCCACAAACAGTGTGGGCAGAGGCACCATCTCCTAATGCCCCTCCGAGGTGGGCCCAACCCAAAGGCTCAAAGCAGCAGGTAGCACATGGCAGCAAGCTGTTTGGGGGAGTCAGCCTTCAACCCAACTGCACTGCTGCTACATCCCAGTGTTCTGGTGAGACTGGGATGCAGGCTTATTAACTGGAGAGCCCATGCTCTCCCCAGAGGTGTGCAGCAATGGAAACACTTGCATTTTCCAGGGAAGGAGAGGTGGGGCAACAGCCAGGCTCAGTGCACAGGAGACAGGAGAGGGTGGGATGCTGCCAGGAATGCCATCTGGTACCCTGCTCAAAGGGAAAATGCACAGCACAAACCCCTCTTACCCCACAGCCCCAACTGGGGGTACCCAGGAGGAGATGATCCTGCTCCTGTTCACCTGGCCCTTCAAAGGGGTCTCCATGAGGCGTCACAGTACAGTACCAGCCCTCCTCCCCTTGCCCTCAGCTCCTGCCTTGTCCTTGGCTAGGCTGTCAGGCACATCACTTGGGATGAAGGCTGGCACTGACAGGGCCACACTTGCACCATCACTAACACATCCAGACCTTGCCCTTGTCACTCCTGTCCTCTCCAGCATGCTTG
>VZTL01032271.1:57486-76829 GCA_013400535.1 Scopus umbretta
GGGGGGGGGTGTAAATGGACTCAGGGGAGGGTCCAGGCAACAGCTGCCTTTGATCAGCACAACATGTGGGAGATGGAGCACTTCAGGAATGCCGACTCCTGATCAAAGGTGGGAACGCAGTGACAGCCGGGACTTGGCAAAAACCCATCCCTGCTAATCCCTGTCGGGGAGCTGGGGGGTCGGATCAGCGACCCACACAGGCAAGCTGGCCCGCGGTCCATTGAAGGAAGAGATCCATGCCCTGATATAGGGTGAGGGGCAGGAGAGTTGCTCCTGTCTGCCTCATGGGGCTCTGTCCCAAGTAAGGTGTTATCCTCTCTGCAACAAGGCAAGCAATGGAATTTCCACATCTTTTGCTCTCTGTGGCTTCATCCCCACTCTCACAGGCTGAGCAACCCTGCCTGCCCCTGCCAGCATCTCTGCCAGCCCGGGATGCACCAAACCCTGCAGCTCCTGCACCTGCACCTTGGAGGGGATGCCAAAGGGAAAGTGAGTCGGTGATGCCCTAACACTTTTATCACCTCTGTAAAGATGAGGTGAGGGTTGAAAGGTCACTTGCTATAAAAACAGCTGAGAGGAAAAGGGAAGACAAATTAGTCCCCTCCTGAGAGACACCCGGGGTTTGGGGGAGAGCAAGGACACAGCTCACAGCCTCTCCTCCATCCCAGGCACACAGGAGGCAGCATGCAGGACAGCCTGATTTGTGGGCTTGGCCCCAACACCGAGCCTGTCCGATGTCACCTTCCCCCACAGACACTCTTATCTCCTGGTGGGCTTTCTCCCAATAACCCTGGTGGTAAGCTGGGAAGCCCACCTGCCCAGAGCAGGTGGAGTCAGGCTAGGTGCTGGGTGAGGGCAAGCTCAGCCCTGCCGAGCCACAGCCAGCCCCACTCCACCACACTGCTTGGCTTTTCCAATGGAAACCAGGTTGATGTTTTCACCCAGGCAAAGGCTCTTCCCAGCCTCGGCGAACACTCTCACAGTCTGCCAGCTGAAGTAATCCCACCCCACTTGTCCGATGCTTCCTGCACCCCCTTGTCCTCACCCAGCCCACACCTTCTTCCATCCCATCTCTCTTTAGGTATTGCTTGGCTTGGCCAGGGCTCCTCTATCACGTTAAAAAGGGAAGCTTTTAAAAAGGGCCGATAAGGGCTATTCCCACAGGGCCACCCCGTCTCCCCAGGCAGGGTCACAGGTCGCTTCCTCACTGCATGTTGCCTGATAATGAGTCAATCAAGGCTGGGGTTATGGAGACAGGATTTATCAGCAAATTCTGGGAAAATAAAGACATGAAAATGTCTGCTCATTCATATCTGGCAAGGACGAGCCTTTTCTGCATGGATAGAGGGCTTTGGGCTTAAGAGCTGGTGGGGCCAGCACAGAGGAAGCGGCAGGGATTTGGGAGGCAAGGAGCGCCAGGAACAAACCAGCAGCTCAAGATTATGCTCCCGGCCTACTCCCAGAGCAGTGATGTTCTGTGCTGTGGTGCTGCTGACCCATCTCTGCAGCAAGTCATGGACATGCTGAGGGCTGCTGTAGCAAGCAGAGACATCTGAGATGTCTCACTCTGGACCAGCATGGGCAGCAGCCAGGAAGAGGGGAGCCAAGCCCCAGTTCTGCACTGATGGGACAAGGGGGTGCTGTGCCCCGAGCAATAGCCTGTGCCAGACCTGACTTTATTCTCCCTGCTGGTGCCAGCATGATGCTGGGTGTCCCAAGTGAGTGAAGCTGAAGAGCCCTGGGAAAGGTTTGCAAGAAAAAGGAGATTCCAATAAGGGGAAGTAAGGCAGGAGGGATGGGCTGATCAGCACTGTCACATCATACAAGTCCCAGTCCAAAGGATTTACCTGCCAAAATATCCCACAGGCCACAATGTGCTTTTATTCCCCAACTGGTAGCAAACCAAAGACCCACAGCCTCCACCTACAGCCATGCCTGCACAGAGTCCTGCTCCTCAGCACTCAGAAGCCGAGCATGAAAACCAAAGAGCAGGAAGGGAAACTGGGGTACAGGAAGGGGAAAGCCTGGTGACACAGCCAGGAATGCAACCACAGCCTCCCCTTGCCATGCCTAGCCTATTTTTGTTCCAGCACTAGAAGCAACCCAAGGACCATGCCAAGTTGCTCACTTTTGTGTGGGTTATGGAGGTGGCCAGAGGCTCCCCAAGCTGCAGAAACAGCCCTCAGCACAGGGATGCAGCTGCCCCATCCCATCCCAAATGGGCAAACCGGAGCCAGTATCTGGGCACAGATGGAGGGAGGATTTAGGAGAGCAGAGAGGCAGCAGCAAGGGGCAGACGGCTATGGGGAGGGGAAAAATCAGGCACCACTCAAGCTGCTCCAAGGCAGCACAGGGTGACAGGCCACTGCCAACACCTTGGGAGAGCCGCACACAGCAAACACCTAGACAGGCAGCACAGGAAGGGGAAGACACGACAAGGGACAGCCGCGGCACGAGGGCACCGTGCAGCCCGGCCCAAGGACGTGCTACCTACCCAGGCTGAACTCCCTCCTTGGCCTCTACTCCACCATATGCATCTTGCAAACACTTTTCCCTATCAGAGGGGCTTAGCAGGGCGAATATTGAAAGCACCTGCCTCCCTTGGCCGGGAATCAAAGGCCCCGGTGCTGGGATCCTGCCGCTTGCACAGCACAATTATCCCCAACCAAATGCCGTGTGCAAGAATGTAGGGCACCCTCTCTCCTTGCTGACCCTCCATCGGAGCACAATGCAATTAAAATAAGCAATGCCAGATGGTTTATTAGCAACTACAGAGCTGGGAGCCGACACTTGTTTTCTTGTTCCAGCACGAAGGCATCAGAAGCGGGTCTATCACAAACGTGTTTCCCCCGCCAGCACACCCTCCCCTACAACAGGGCAGGAAAGGTTGGACTTATTTGGGAATGCGGCACTCTGATACTGCAGTAATGAGTTCAGCAAGTGGAGAGATGGGATTAGATTAAGTTGTAGCATTGAGGAGGCAGATAAGGGAGAAATGGAAATTATTAGCTGGGTTAATAGTCGTTTGTTTGTAGCATTAAAGACCAAACAAGGTGCTGTGCTGCAGGCTGCCCTGGCCCCACCTCTCACCCTCATCACCAAGCAGAGCATCAGAGCTTGATGCAAAGTCCATAAGTGACATCAGCTCCACTGCATCCCAGGGACGTTTCTTCCTCCCACCCCATCCGAAGCACACATCCCTTCCCTAGGGAGTCAGCCTCACTCTAGCAGCCTGGGCGAGACTCACCAAACCACTGGCTTCTTAATAAGCTTGTGGCAGGGTCAAATGTCCTCACAAAACCCAAAGTGTATTCAGTACTCTCATACTTTTTTCTAAGCAAATTCTGCCTTTTCAGCAGTGGGTGGGCTTTACCCAATGAGTGTGGTCAGGCACCACATTTTGGTGGGTGCAAATAGGTCTTCAACAGCAGGTACCCCAGTGGAGGAGCCTTTGTTAGTGCAGCACAGCCTGGCCTGAAAACATGCAAATCTGAAACATTAAATAAAAGAGAAACACAGGAATCCTATGAGAAGATTTTCACACTGAATATAAAAACATTTAGGGGGCATTGCATGCTTAAGGCCATTAGCTTGTCTCCCCACACCAGCTCCTCTGCTGCAGCTTCAGACCTGTTGAGCTTTGCAGAGATGTAGACTCTCCCATTTTTGCCAGGGATTTAATTTCCTTTTACACCTTTTGTACCACCCCCAACCACTCATGTCATGTGCATCTCAACTGTTTCTTACAAACAGAAAAGTTAGTCCCAAGCCTTTGATGCTGAGAAAGCCAGGAAACGCAGCTTTCATGTCATCTACAGGCTGATGATGAACTAGTCCAATTCCTTAGAGGTGTTCCCCCAGACCCTCACATCTGGAAGCAGACTTGAATTCTCTGCCATTTATTTGCCTGTTGCTATCACATCACTGGGGACAGTGCCCCAGCACTGGGAGGCAACCTTCAACTTGACCAGGATGTTGTGGTCCCACACAGGGTCATGACAAGCAGCCCAACCAAGCTGGAGAGCACAGCAAGGCACAGCCCTGCCCACAGAGGACGCGTAATCCTCAGCTCACCTCCTGCCAACACTCAGCTGAGGCCAGAACTCTTCTTAGGAGAGTGTGCTGCATCTCCCAGGTGTGGCAATGTGAAGCTGTTGCAGGAGCAGCCATCCAACACTCATCTGCGAGGTCCATTCATGTGCTTCACCAAGCACACCTACAGGGATATTTTGGTTGGAAGGAGCAGTTTCATCCTGCCTGTGAAATGTTAATACTCCCTGGACAGAGAGAAACATCACATTGCTTCCTCCTTTCTCTGCAGCTTGGTCTTCAGCATCACCACCACCACGCTAGAGTGCCCATCTGAGCTGCTGCAGCCTCAGGATTGCCCTCTACAGCACTTCCACCCTCCCCAGTGTTTACAGCCCCGTAAGCCACTGCATGAATCTCTCACCGGACACCTCCAGCAGTTTATATACCATACTGGGCTTCCCTGCTGCTGTGAGGGGAAATTTTAGTGCCCTTTTAAGTTGAGTGAACTATTGCAGCAGAGCAAGCCAACAAGGGGACAGGAACAAGCTGTTCTGATGGGAGAGCTCACTGCAGCGACCTTCCTCCAGCACATAGGCTTAGCTGGCTCCCTGTGAAGCCCTGCTCCATCCCTGGATGCTGACAAGCGGTACGAAGCCTCTCACCAAGCACAGCAGCCAGGGGAGCTGCAGTGGAGAGCACAGCCCCCCTGAACCCCACAATACCCTGGGCAGAACAGAGATATCTATTCGGTGGGGGTTTGGTGCAAGTGGTTTGATCCAAGCTGGAAAGGATGCTCCACGCAGGTGTATCAGCCCATGGGTTCCAGCATGCAGGGAGAGGCAGCAGGCTCCCACACTCCCCAGCCTCCTGCCTAGAGCGGGGGTTAGGGATTCTCCAAAGCAAATCCACATCCTGGCTGTGGGAAAGGGCAGTCCATTCAGTGCCCTCATGCTCTTTTCCTAAGCAAATTCTTCAGTTTCAGCAGTGGGTGTGCTCTGCCCAACCAGTGTGGTTGGGTACCACATTGCATCTCACTTCACATCAGTCTGGCAGGAGCAAGTAAGACTTCTTCAACACCAGGTGCCCCAGTGGAGAAGGAGCCTTCATTAGGGCAACAGAGCCAGGCCTGAAAACATGCAGAGATGCTGAATCTCACCTTTTTTTTGCAGGGTGATGCTGCAACTTCAACTTTGTCTCCTGCAAAGACATCTCATGCAGTTTATTTTTCTGCTGGCAAGAAGTTGTGAGGCAAGGGGCTCTCCAAGTGAGGAACTACAAAGAGGGCTGACACCTCTAATGAATTACAGTAATACCAGCTCAGGGTGAACTCTAAAGTGCCTGTTTACACAATTGCTGACCTCCCTTCACCCGCTCTCTGGTACGAATCCCCCCCCCGCCTTGATGGATCACAGCTGAATGGAGGCAGACCCCAGTGTTTATCATCTCCCAGCTTTGGGAAGGGAAGAAATAACAGTATTTCCTGGCACACCAGCCACCACGGGTGACAAAATGCCTACCCAACACTTGCTCTGCAAAATACCCTCTGCATCTTCTTCTCTTGTAAATCCCTTTTTACTGGGAGGGCCCCATGCACGGAAAGTGACTATTGCAGCATCAGGTGCTGGGACCCACAGGCAAGCCCCTCACGAGGGGCAAGATGGGCACCGGGTCCAGGGATGGGCTCCAGGGTGAGCAACAAGGACAGCCCCTGTGCTTGCCTTGCACTGGGCAGTGAGGCCACAGTGCCCTGCAGGAATGCCTCAGGATGGCCTGCTCTTGGCCAGGAGACACCCTTTGGGGTGTTGTTCTAATTTTTCCACTTTAGTACAGATTTTCCTGTGTCCTGGTGCTCGAGGGCTGTGCCAGCTCCTGGGTCTTACAGCTCAGGAACCGCCAGCACATCCACTCCCTCTGACGTGCTCAGCACAAAGCTAGAGGGAATGGCTCCTTCAAGAAGCCCCAAGCTCAGTGTAAGAGTGGGAAACTGATGTTTAGATCAAGGGAGGAGGGGTATGGGGGGGGAGAAGCCAGCAGAGCAGCAGGTTCCTTCTTCCACTGCCTGTAACACTTCCAGCCAGAGCTCCCCCATGGCCGCAGAGACATGGCCCCAGCTCTGTCTGAATCAAATCCTGCCCTGTAAATGGGAGCTGGAGATTGGTCCCTAGCAGAGGGATGTCAGATGTCCTCATGCCTCTGCTTGGGTTCAGGCACAGCAGACCCCAATCCTTCCTCCCTCTCTGATGATCTCCCTTCTGGTGCAGGCAGAGCTTGCTGCAGCACCACAAGTGTTTCCAGCCTCCAGGTGATCCCACCCTATCCCATCTTCATCTTCAAGGCCACATAACCCTGTGCCTGGCCAGAGCAGCACACGCATGGGTAAGGGACCAGTGGAGTGAAGGAGCCCCTCAGTCTCCCTCCTGTCCTGTGCCACCCCTCCCATGGCCATGGTGGGATCCTGGGGCTGGGGAGCAGCCGCAGTATTATCCTGCAAAACCAGAGACCCGGGCAATGAGAGGTCCCACCAGCAGAGACATGGCCAACACCATGAGGCCACTGCTGCCCTGTTTGGCCATGCTATGCCCCACCATGTCCTGGCTCTGACACCATGGAGGAAAAAAATTGGTTAGAGAATAGGCTGCGGAAGGCTTGACTACAAACAGGCAGTGGGGAGGGAGGGCAGTAAGATGTTTTGTGCCACAGCCACCCAGCTGCTCTCACATGTGCCTGTGCTCACTGCGCCATGACTTGTTTTAGTCCTGGCAGTGGGTAGCAGTCGTTAACATAGCCAAGTTTTCTTTCCTTGGATACTTAGCGGATGAAAACTTCAGTGCTGACCTCTGGGGAAGGTACTTCTTCATTTCCCTGCTCACCCTCTGACCTCTTCATTTTGTTCCAGAGTTATTTTTGGAAGTAAAAGCTTTTTTCTTCACCCTTCCCCTGGCTCCCATCTCTCTGCCAGCCAAAGCAGCATTTTAAGCCTTCTGCCCACCCAACCAGAAAAATGGTGGCTGAGGCAGGGTAGAGTTAAACCTTTCCATCCAGGAGGCCTTCTTGACTCATTAACCCTCTGTTAACTTAGTTGCCCAAAGAGGGGCTCTCAAAAGTCACTGTGGGAAGTACCTGCCCCCCACAAGCATCCATGGGGGGAGAGGAGACCCACAACCCCCACAACAGGGGCTCACCCCATGTCTCCTTCCCTACAACACTATGAAATCCACTAGATTAATAACAACATTGTGGTACCTACAGCCCCCCCACCATAAACAAAATCCCAGCTGCACCTCAAGTTCTGCTTGCACTCAGCGCTGTGCAAACCAAAAAGGTCCTACCCCAAAAAACTGGGGGGACTCAAACCAGGGGCCTTGTACCATCAAAAATATACACATAGAGAGGGAGATGAACCCTGTTTCATGCTGCTAATGTCAGGTAAGGGATGTCTAAGGCAAAGAGCAGGTTCCTAGTGACTTACAGGTCCCCAGGACCTATAAAACCCCCAGAATCACTTTATTCCTTGCAGCTGGAGCTGCTCTGCAGCACTGGGTGCCTGAGGCACAGACATGCCAGGGACACACTGGACCTTGCCAGCTGCAAAGGCTGAGGCTGCTCCCACAGCAGCTAGGAGGAGGCACTGCCACTGTCCCCCCCTGTGACTTGTGGGGACTGGGACAGTGGCAGGAGGGTGCTGCAAGCCAGGGGACAAACAATGCTCAAGGAGAATGAGAAAATCCCCAAGGTGCTCAGCAGTAGCACAGTCCCAACCACCACCCCTGCCTGGGGATTAACCTTTTCCTCCTCAGAATAAGCATCAAGAGCAAAGCCCTATATAGCCAGTCACTTTTAAACCCTCCCCATCTCCCAGGGAAGTAGGGTGCTAGTCCTTCCTCTGCAAGCCAGAGCACAAGGACAGGCACTGGTTGCCATCTGGGGGTGTGATGAATTTTCAGAGCTCTGCCCTGATGTTGTATCTCAACATCTGGGACTGAAACAGATTCCCAAAAGACTCAAAATCTGTAAAAACCAGCAACAAGGGGCCAGTCCAGACACCCAGCTGGCTCAGCATCCTCCTCCTCGCACCAGCCAGCATCGGGCACTCAGGCAAGGAAACAACACATGCATGAGTTACTCCTGCCACAGCTGCTGGTGGTCAGTGGTCTAGGAACATCCCAAGTTATCTCCAAACCATCATGTTTGTCTGTCCCCTGATAGACAGTCCTTTTCTTTCTGAAAATTTCCCGACCGTTTTGAATCCACCGATATTTCTGGTTCCATGGCATCTCACAAAAGTGAGTTCACATTTGATTACTGACCCTCCACTGGGTTTTACTCCACTGGGTAGGGCAAGGTCTTGCTGCAGAGCACCAGGATGGACTAAACTAAGCAACCCATGTCCCCATCGAGGCATGAACCCAGGAAAGCCTGGCCACATCTGTGCTTATTAGGATGGCTGAAATTTTCACTGGCACAGATGCTGATTGGCAAAAGGGCAAAAAAGGATTTTAGCCTCCTGCAGGGCACTGGGGCTGCCTCGCCATCAGCTTCATCCTCACGCCCAGGCCGAGCCCCAGCCGTGCGGACGCTTCGGAAAGGAGCCAGCAGCGAAGTCTCAGGGCAAGGCTGCAGGCCGAGGAACCGGACGGGCTCTCCTCATCCCAGGCTCCGGGATGTGAGCCGGAATGGCCGAGCAGCCTCTGCTGTTGCGGCCGTATCACTGCACAGCCCCGGCGAGGAGCCGTCGCCACAAGGTGTCACCCGCACCCTTCGCCCGAAGCCCCCCGAAAGCCCCCGCAGGGCTTCCTGCGCGGGGCCGGGGCAGCCTGCCCCGAGGGGTCCCCCCGGCCCCTCTGGGGAGCTCCGGCCATGCCACCTCCTCCTCTGCAACATCAGTGCAGACCAAACGGCATCTCAGACTCGGCATCTTCCCGTTTCCATGGAAACCGCCGGGCTGCAGCGCCCCGCCAGTGACCGGCGCTGGACCACAGGGTGCTGCAGATGCTCAGCACAGCACAACAGGGCCAGCCCTCGCAGTCCCAGTCCCGGACCCCTTCCTGGACTGGAAGAATTCGTTCTTAAAGTTTTCATCCACCCAGAGACCTGCAACCCAGATTTTTTAGATCAAAAACTGAGTGGAATAAATAGCTTTCAGACTAGTAATTATAAGCTTTCTGGCTCCAGAATGCAGTATCTGTGCAAGAAAGTGCTCAGCGGAATTAGCACAGAAGGTTTTTGAGTAGTATTATCCCAAATCAGAAGAAGACACCCTGTTTTTGCGAGTAGGTAAATTGGAAATTTCTTTAAAGCACAGACTCATCAAGTTACATTGCTCTAAAGTAATTAATTCAATTTGAACAAAACCCTCAAAATTCAAGATTAAAAAAATTAAAAGAAAAGACTGTTCCAAACCAGACAAATAGGAGGACTATTCTGCAAATACAAAGAGGTGAGCAGTTTTGACTCAAGGGGAAATTCAGTTTTCTAAAGCGATATGCCAGAGAGCCTGGCACTCCCACAACATTCCCAGATTGTCAGGTCTGTATTTTTTCCAACTAAAAGTATTGTTGAAAAGTGCAACCAGTGCCAACCTCAGTGTCAGCACACAGACCTGCAGCAAGCCTCAAGAGTTTTCTAGTGACCCCTTTTCCTCCCCCAGCCCTGGTAGGGAGTAGAAGACCTGTCAACAGGTAAAAGCCTCGAGCTCAAAGTGAAATACTAAAAGCACTTAAGGAAGGACAAGTGTGTACAGGTCTTTCCTCGCTGCCTACAGCCTCCTCGGCCAGCACAGAGATGCTCAGCTCTGCTTAAATCACAGCAAGTGATAGCAGATGAGGATGAAGGGCAGCCGTTACAGAGAAAGGACACCAGTGGGGTTCAGCAAGGTTAAATTTTATGTCAAAATTATTGTGTTGTTTCTTTTTTCCCCTCCCCAGGTTAAGTCCACCATGAGTTTTGCTGCACCCGGGTGATGTCCGAGCCCTGCACGCAGCAGGCTGGGTGCCCCAGGATTTCCACCCTGCTGCCTGCTAGGGGAAGAGCTGGAAATGAGGGAAGAATTTAAGTGCTCTGGATGTCTTTTTCCTGAGAAAACACCAACGGATTCAGAAAAAGAATAAGGCAGTGAGTGTCTGTGCCCTTCACATGCAGCCAGGGCAGCTGAGGGCCATGCTCGCAGGGGCTTCGCCCATCAACAGCTTCTCCTGGCTGCTGTGAAAAGCCAGTGCTTAATCCCTTCTTCTCCCCTTTGTCCATACCCAAAACAGATAGGTGGGGGAAAGCAGATGGGGCAGAGATGCTGGACGGTTATTTCCTACCTCAAAATCACCGAGCCCAGTTTTGCAGCTCAGCACTAGAATGGGGAGTCTGATGCCTCCTCAGGTCCCCAGCTTTTAGGGTGCCACATTTTCAACCAGCGCTGCTCCTGCAGTTCATCTAGTCTCAGCAGCCCCATGTCCAGTGATGGCATGGGCAGCCAGGCTCTGCAGCTTACGGATGGCGTTGAGCAAGGGCAGAGAGAACAGATGGGGCATCCCCTTGTTGTTTCTCACAATGCAAGAAAAGAACCTCAAGGTGCTGATTAGGTGGCAGATTTTAAACAGGAAAGATTTTATTTTCCCTTTAAACCTGTAATCCTGCTGGAGAACACACTGCCACAAGCCATGGAGACCAACTGAGAGCTCACACAGGTTTGTGACCTTCAAAGAAGGGCTGGCTGCCATCTCTGGCTTGGGACATCCCTTGAACGATGTCCCCAACCATGTGCCATCAGGGTCTGCAGAGACTGACTGCAGAGTCCTCTCATGCCACCAGCTGTGGTCCCTGTCCAGACAGCATGCACAGCTCCTTTTCTGTGAACATCCTGGGAAGGTGGGACCCCCTCCTCCTCCCTGAATCCCTCCAAAACACACCTTCCCCCAGTGCCCCAAGCAGCTGCAGCTTTCTCATAGGAGCTGCTGCTCTTCCAAAGAGACACAAGCTTTGCCTTGTGTCCAAAGCCCACTCGGGCAGAACCAGGAGCCCAGGTGGAGACTGTAGCAGGACCAACAGGAACACCCAAGAATGAGGGTATTTCAGAGGAGCTTGAGCCAGGGAACAGGACCCACATGATCCCCAACAGGGCTGCACTCGGGAACCGCACCACCCACCACACCAGGGGCAGCAAGGGGGACGGCTCAGCAACGTGCTCAGCAGCGCCAGCTACAAACAGTACATGAAACACCCTCCCTGTCTCCTTCCCCTTCTGCTCAGGAGCCACTGACTGCTACAAGACACACTGACAGCAGCAAGCTTTGGAGTTTCTCAGTCTTCTTGGTCCAAACAAGACCATGGAATATTTTGGTTTGGATATTTTAGACTGCATTCTCAGAACTCCATTTTTCATAGTGCAGAGTGCTAGCCCCTGCTGTCACCCATGCTGTTCGAGTGAGCATCCAGAAACCTCCCCTGTGCTAGCAGAGATCCTGACGATCAGTGCCTCTCACGCTGTGTTGCTGCAAGAGCACCTGTGCCACCACGCTCTCACTGCATGCAAACAGTGCAGAAGAGTGCGAGTCCTGTGTTTGATGCTGGAAAGCAACCGGTTCTTCCTTCTCTTGCAACCCAAGAGAGAGACAATTTATCATGAGAACTCACATTGACTCTGCTTGAGGTAGTTTCCAGGAAATGCTCCTGTCCACGTATGGTAGCCAGAGAAATTGTAATGCAGCTACACAGAGTGCCCAGAGCCACCACAGCCACACCGTGCCCAGCAAGAGATGGGAAAACAAAGCTACAACAAGCAACCCACGGTCTCCTGACAGGTTGGGGACCATTGCCCAGCACACAGCCATTTCCCCTGGGCTGCAGACCAAGGTAGTACCCACAAGATCACATCAACCCTCGGCGAGAGAAACCTTCTCAACAAAGATTCAAAAATCCCAGACCCAGGGCTTGAAACACTACCAGCAATAAAATCACATGGACCAGCAGCAATTTGGCCAACTGATCCTGTAGCAACAACCAAACCCTCTGGAAAAATCCCAGCCTGGGTCTTTTCACACTTGACCTTCTCTGCAGCAATACATTAGCCTCTCTGTACAGGCTCTTTGCTGCTTGAGCCATAAGCGGGATGCTGCTGAGTTTATTACAGAAGTAGAGGGGTCGGCTCGGCAAAGTCCCCATAGGCTCCGTCCCGCACCGCCGTTTAGCTCAAGTTGCGTTGTTTAATGGACTGGTTTACAAAAAGCACGTCTGTTGTAAGCCCCCACAGTGTCTTATAAAAGTCAGCATCAACAATAAGCTGCAAGCTTGGCTGTGCGGCTTCACTGCTCTGCTTTGCAAACAGGTTATTGCTTGTAAAAGTCCCTCACTGGAAGGAGCAGCGCTCTATGAAGGCAAGTCAATGATGCTTTTTGATATGTTAAATAAAAAGCCCCCCAGACTTGACTTCTTTCCCAAGGAATATTTGATACGTGTTGCTCTGGGGTGTCCAGAAAGGAAGAAAACTACTCATCCATTAACAACTGCCCCTTGGCCCGTTTTTCCGGATTTAAAACAATGTACTCAAAATTGGCAGTCAAGTCAGCCTTAAACATTTGTTTTGCCTCAGATTATTTGCAACACCCTGTAAACTCAGTGGCTTTTCACTCCCTTGCTAAGGAGATTTCTCCTATGCATTTTTCCATGTGTCTCCAACATATGGAGCAATAAAAAAAAAATCTAGTTTGTAGCTGGTGTCACAAAATATTTTGGGGGTGGGAGGGCCTTGGGGAGGAGGTGTGGGACTCAGATCAGTATGACCTGGCGGAGACCTGGGCCTGAAGGAAGCTCATGTTTTTATGAGCCAGGAAATTGCAGGCTCAGCTTGGGCTGTGCCAGTTGTCCATACGTGTCCAAGTTTCACATCATAACTTGGGTCTCAGTGGAGTTGTGGAGGTGGAGGGAGACATATAAGGGGACAGATGGCAGCTGTATGGGAGGGTCATGCCCATTGGGAGGTGGCCACCAAGAGATGGCTCAGAGGGATGGCCAGGAGAAGACAAGTTGGTGGTTAGGGAAAACATCTAAGAGCCAGTCAAGAGAGAAAAAGAATTAACCGGTTTTCCACCCCCACCACACAATTGCCAAAAAGCTGATGAGTTTGGAACAAGTTGCCAAGACTCTCCATTTACTAGGGGCACAAGTAAGCCTGGAGTACTTCCCTGTGCCATTTAAGAGCAGAGACAAGCGTCCTCCTGCAAGGTACCAGCTCTCCACAAAGCCAGTCTACTCAGGCCTTCCATGTTCAACAGGACTGACATTAAGTGTAAGGAGAGAGGGCTGTCATGGGAGATGGCGTGCAAGGTACGGGGTGTAGAAGCACATGACAAGGTGGGAACCAAATGATGGAGAACTGCAGAGTTAAGGAAGAGAAAAAACCCAACACACACTAACCTATAGAGCAGAGATAGTGGCCAAGGAGATACCTGAGAAGCACTTAGAGCTTTTTCCTCTATGCATCAGCAGGAGTTCAGCTATGTCAGAATTTCCCAAATAAGTTTTCTCTGCCTGAAAATTTTACCAGGCTCTGGTAAATTTTACCAGGGATTTCTGGATGCCTCGCTGGCTGCCCTGAGGTCTCAAATGCCCACCTGGGCACTGCACACGAACTGCAGCATCGCTGGCAGCAGTGATCCAAACACACTGATGCGTGCAAGACACATTAAATTGACACACATTTGGCACAGGCAGCAAAGATGGGATTTCCCAGAGCACAGTGTTCAACACATACTCACTGTGCTATGCACATGCTGCTCTCTAGGAAATCCTGCTGAGCAATACAGGAAAGTTTGGTGAGACACTCAATAGCTTCACTGAACCACAGGAGACAGTGATGACCCCAGCAAACACAGCTGGCACCCAGCCTTCCCAGGTGCTCCCTCTGCTCCTGCCCACAGATTATTCCCATTGAATTACAGTACTGTGATTTACATTTTCCAGCCCACTGCCATTTCAGCAGCAGGTGGGCATCCAAAAGCACAGGCAAGCTGCCACCATGTCCCAGCTGCTCCCCCGAACTCCTCACACAGGTGCTGTGAATAGCCTATGCACAGTAAGCACCACATACCTTCACTGTCCGCACACAGGTCACTCGAGCACCATCAGGCATCTGTCAGGGAAATCCTTGACAGGGCGGCCCAATCTAAGGAAATGGGTACAGTTTGTCTCCTACTTAAATAAAGGGCAAACAACTGAAATTCTGGTGTTTCTCATCTTTCTCGATCTGTCACTTCAATAATGTTGTTTCAATGCAGGTTTTAAGGGTGACTTGTACCGCCCAATAATGCTCCAGCAACAGCCCAAGAGGTCTTGCTCAGGCTTAGAGGAGCAGGGAGGTAATTCCCTTCTACCTCCTCTGCTCAGCTGTATGGTCACCAGGAGCCTCAGCCCTGCCTCCTCTTGCCCAGGCTGTCTCAGCTCTTCAATACAGTGCCTAGAGCAGCTGCATCAAGCCAGAGAAGTCCCTTTGGGCACCAGAGTGAGGTCTCTCCAGGGCAAAAAACACATCTAGGGACAGCTTTTGAACCAACCACTGGCACAGTCAAAGAGTTCAGGAGCCTCAGCTAGAAGTTTTCAGCCAAAACCTTCCCGCACCCGCATAGTGAGGAGACAACTGTTTTCTCTGCCTGGCTTTGCTCCTTGCATCAGGGAGACATTAGAGGGTGACAAAACCCCATAGTCCTTTTAGGAAAATCTCCATCTACCTGCTCTCTGCCTTCAGCTGGCCTGTTTGGAGATGCTCCGTGAACCATGCTGCTGGTGGGGTCCAGCACATGTCCTAGATGGGAGCAGCCCACATCCAAGGCCCCAACAGACCTTGGCCCATAGCTGCAGGCTCAGAGAGGGCACTGTGTACAAATATCTCAACAAGGCGAAGGGGAACACAGCTGTCCTCCCTCGCCTCTTGCGGGGCAGGCGAGCTGCAAGGAGGGCTGGAGCAAGGGTGAGCAGAAGGCTGGACTTTGTAAAGTTGTGTCCAGCTGTCATCACTGGCATTTGTCAAATGAAGTGACCACTCTCGGGACAGGTACTATTTCAAAAGTGGACATCACTTTAAAAAAGTGCTAATGTACAAGGCTGTCAGGCCCTGGCCTCAGGAGCAAGATTGGTTCTCTGATGTTGGGGGAAAGATAAGGCCACGGCGCGATCGCCGGCCGCGGCTGCTCCCCAGGAGGGACGGCAGCCTGGGCTATTTCTGCGAGTCACTCAGCAAAGCGCACACAAATCTGGTCATCCAGAAACGTTTGATCCCCAGCCTCCTCCTCCTGCTGCTGCTACAAGCAAGTCACCCTGCCCTGGGAGGTGAGCTCCAGCCTGCATAGCTCAACACTGCTGGTCCTCAGCCTCTCCAGAAGCCTTCACCCTCCATCTGCACCCCACATACAGGGCTGTGCAGTGCATCACGGAGCCTGGGCAGATGAGACCAGAGGCAACAAACCCTCAGTTAAAAGCAGAGGGTTGAAGCACACAGCAAAATCTTTACAGATTTAAAACTTCACATATTTCAAGTCACTTCCTAAGAAATCTGTGATGGAGGACTTCTTTATAAAGAGCAGGCAGTAGTTTCCACTCTTGCTGCTAACTCCAAGTGATCCGCTTATCAAGGGCTGCTTCATCTGAAGTATGAGAGCTTTCCCCAAAACCAATCCCCCTCTGGAGGCCAGGAGGGAAGATGCAAGCCTTGATCCCAGTGCCCATCACCCGCTGCTGCCAGCCAAGGCACAAGGCACCCAATGACCAGAGCACGACCCACACCAGGCTCATCTGAGCCCTCACCTCTCCTTATTGAACACCACTCCAGCAGAGGAGTTGCCTCACCCCTCAGTCCGACAGTGAGGCCACTGGAGAGCTGTCTATCCACTGCACTTTAGGAGAAAGAAAGAAAAAAAACAAAGTCAGAACTCAGCACACCCCTTTCTCCTTCCTACTCTTGCTTCTAGGGACAGCCAAGCCCCAAGCTAGCTGCTTTTAAGATTTTTAGAGATTATCCACCTGGTTTATTGTGTTAGCTCCAAAACTGCCCCAGCTGGAACAGGAACTCTTCCCTTTGAAAAGCATGAAACAGCCTCTGTCTGATGAAGGGACTCAGTGTAATCTTCATCTCCAGAGGACAGGGAGAGATTTAATCCTGCCCCTTGATCGCCCAGGCCTCCACACCCATGGGTGCATTCTGGACCATCATATCTGCACAGCATGACATTGCCTCCAAACACTGCTCCCTGAACATCAGCAGCACCCAAGGCAGAACATTTATGCCCCCCAAAATAACAAAACTAAGCAAACAGCACCCTCCCACCCTACATACCTTCCTCCCCGCATGAAAAAACTCCACATACCTTGTGGAAAGCCCATCTTGCAATCACCCAAACACCAACATTACTGCAACCAGTGTGGTGCTGGGCCTTATATAGGGTTTGCTGCCCCAGGGAGGGAAAGTCCTGCCCTTTCTTTAATTACCAGCATGTTGTTCAGCTATTTAGCTTTCTTTCCTTCACTCCGGGTCTTTACCAGCTGTGCTGACAAAGTCAGCCCATTCCTTGTTAAATCAGAGTGGAGGTTTTCTTACTTGTGTCTCTGCTGTGTGGAGCCCTATAGCTGGTCTGTGGTGCATGGTTAGAAACAAAATGATACTTAAAAGGTATTTCCTTAAATGATGTAGTATTAATCATATATAGTATAGCATATTACACTTAAATAGCATAGATAAATTAAAACCAAAGAACCAAAATGATGCTACAGAAACACAGATGACACCTTACTTACTGTGTAGCCTTTTGATTGTTGATTGTTTTTTGAAAATGACCATTTTAGGGAAATGTATTGGGGGAAAAAATATCCATTCTCAGTCAGAACACTTTTTTAAATTTAAAAAATTCCTATCCTTGGATAAGGAAATATATTTATTGATTTATAATGGGAACATAATTGTTTATTCCTTATTAATATGAGATCGTGATGGGAGGGCAGAGCTTGGCATTGAGCTATAGAAAAAAGTGAATTAATAAAGCACCCAAGATAGCAAGCCTAGAAAAACTGTACAAGTCCTTCACCAGGGTGCCGAGAAGTGCAGCCAGTGCTGCAAACTCACCATGCAATGGCTGTGGCAGGGTCTGTGGTTCTGCAAGCAAAATCAAAAGACGACTCAAAAGCTGAAGCCCTGCAAATTCCAATGAGAAATGAGGCATGCATATTTAAGTGAGGGTGATTAACTGCTGGCACAGCCCACCATGGGAAGTGATGGATTCACCATCTCTGGATGTCTTCAAACTGTGGCTGGATGCTCCCTTGGAGCCCTGTCCCGAAAACCAGCCCTGGGGCTGGAAGTGACCTTCCCTGGCACTGCGATTGCTACCATTCACCTTACAGCCCCCTAAAAAACATTGCTGGGATGTACATGAGCTCCTGATTATTCAGTATACAAATGCATAATTATCAGAGGCAGGTTTCTCGTCAAAAGCCGTTAGTGACATGGGCAGAGCAGGCATCATTGTAACGGGTTACAAAAAGAAACAGAGACAAAGCTGTGAGTGCTCAAGGCAGAAATGCCTTGCACGGTGGGTTGTATCGTGCTCAGCATGATGGGTGGGTTTGATTTTAGGGCTTTAAGGCATTGTTTGTATAGGAATTTTCAAGGGTTACATACCTTTCAGTGGGCATAAGAAGTCTGGTGGTATTTCATTGCCAGCAGGCTCCATGAACATATTGACTGTACAAAAACTCTTAAAATTCTTCCATGCAAAAACTTGTTTTCATCTGGAACAAAAATAAGAAATTATATAAAGAAAAGGATTGGAGGATAGAGGACTTTGAAGAAGGAAGTGGATCAGTGAACAGGCTATGGAAGAAACTAAACCTCTGTATCAATGTATGAAGAGCTTCAAATATGTATCATCAAGGCTAGAGCATGAATTCTTACCCTAACCTGCGCTGGAAGAAGGACAAGTTCACTCAGGGCCAAGAAGCCTGAAGGAGGAGGTTGCCATTACTGAGGCATCTCCAAGGAATGGAAAATAGGAATGACCAACCAAAAGAGCATTGTGGGCACAAAGAAATAGAGAGGGGAAAAAATCTGAGCAAGGAGCTGGGCTGGATCCATGGGCTTGAATCGGACAGAAATGTCACATATTTCACAGTGATTTTTATGGAAATTCTTAATATGAAGCGTCACATAGAAGCAAAAGTTTTTCCCAGCAGGACTGGGAAAAAGGAGATGTCAAAGCAGAATTGCAAAACTTTTTTTTTAATGGACCTTTCAACAATTCAGTGGTCAAGCTACTGTATGAGTTTTGGCTTCAAGCCACGGGAAACAGTTGGTGCATCAGCCCAGGGGTCTGTCTCACCACCAACTTAGGAAAGGTACTGTGAAAGACAGCTGGAGCAGGCAAGGATGGGACTGGGAGGGTTGTTACACAGCATCTTTCTGGCCTCTTTTTGCAACTTGAGCTACAAAATTTTGTAGACTTTGCTGAAGTAGTTGCAGAGAAAAGACAGTGGTCTACAAAAGGCCCATAGTATGGTTTTGATGGATTTTCACAGTGTTGTCAAGCATGGAGAGTCAAAAAGCAAGGTTTATTTAAAGACATCTTCATCTAGGCCCTGAAGAAGAAGTGCCCCAAGTCAGTCACTTGTGCTGACCGGTGCCACAACTTGGACCCTTTCTAGGACCCAAATTTCAGAGCTGAGCTGAGCATGAGAACCAGGCAAGCAACATTTCAGTGTTCCTCCTCTCCTTAGAAGGGTCAGTCCAGTGGCTCTGCGAGCCCTGAGGAAGAGGAAGCCCACTGTCTCCCATCGCAGCTCTCTGTTCAACCCCCAAGGAGGCTGTTCCCCCTCTTGTGCCACTGTCCTGCCTCAGACCACTTCCACTCTGCTCTGCTCTGTTTCCAAAAACCCATCTTCTTTTTTTTTTTTTTTTTTTTGGCAATGCTGCAGGGAAATATCAGAGGCACCCATGTGGCCTCCACTGGCTCAGAAAAGAGGTACTGGCTGTGGAAGAAACACCCAATTATTTAGCAGCTGTCAGGGTTAAGCTAAATAACCCCTGGATGGGGAAGGCTGGGCTTTGTGTGCGTGTACGAGCAGGAGAGGCAGAAAGCATCTTCCCCGAGACGGCTGAGGAAAGCACAACCCGTGAACCAAATATATTGCACAAGGCTGCCCGGCGGGACGCTGGGTTTCGAAGAATGAAAAGAAGCTGGGGATGTCCTGGCAGACGCCGGGGCAGGGCTATGGGCAGACAAGCTCTGCCCATTCATCAGGGTCCGTCAGGCTCCCCGAGCTGGCCGTGGGATAAATCAAACCAC
>VZTL01032271.1:76894-105256 GCA_013400535.1 Scopus umbretta
GTAGGGGGGGCTCTGAGCAGGGGGGAGAAGAGGGAACGAAAAGGCAGCACGAGGGAGAGGAAAAACTAGATCAAAGGCAGAAATTCATCAGAGATAACGGAATTATTTATTTTTCCTGCTGCTAGTGGGGACTTTTTTTTTCCCCCCTTTGAGGCCCCCCAGGCCTTCTGGGCTCCTACGTCTCCAGCCAGTCTGTTATTCTCAGGCGTCCCATCACCCCACCCCAGCCACAAAGCAACATGCTCACTTCATCACACTGCTCTGCTCTGCACAGAGAGACCTTTTGATCTCCGTCTCTCCAGTGTTTATGTGTGACAGTGCAAGAAATGTATTTACAGTACACGGAGCTCTGTTAGACACTGCCTGCCTTCATTTGAACATTAATATTGGGAGCAGGGGAGGGGGGGAGCAGCTCTCCTTTAATTCACCCATCATTTATTAAAATGTTTATTTGGAAATCCAAGCCCATTTATCTGGTTATTACTCAGAGCAGGATCAAATAATAACTCAGGTTCTCTGTGTCACACAAGACAAACCAAATATACGCTGGATGAGGTCTTTCAATGGCCCACATATCCATCCTCACGCCTGGCGCTTGGCCGGCTGTAGGGCCCTGGGTGGGCTCCTGGACCTGTAATGCAGCTTTTCATCTCTTGGTTCACAGGCTCAGATCCAGCCTGAGCCAGTTGCTACTGCTGGTGGTGCCCTCAAAAGCACCCCGATAGCAGTGGGTGCCTGGCTGAGCAAGGCTGTCTCTGCTTAGAGCTTTTCCCCAGCTCTAGCTGACTCACACCCTGCTTTTAAAACTGTCACCTTCCATCTTCATCACCTCTGCCAGGAACAGATGGGTGTCTGCAGGAGGACCAAGTGGTGGAGGACCACATCAGCACAGCCAGTTTGCTATTGCACGTCAAGAGCAGTTGGAGAACTTGGAGTCACCACAAAGCCTGAGACCAGGAGAACAACCCTAACTCTGGGGTATGCTGGGATGAATCTCGTATTTCTGGAGATGAAGATAGTCAATGGCGACAGAGTGCCAGTGGCCTCCTTCTTCTCTGTCTGCCCCATGGTCTTCTTCCAGCATTCCCTTCCCTGTCTCATACTTTCTACTTCGCTTCACGTTGCCCAAGACAACAATGTGATGAATGGTGAGGTTTTGAAAAGTTCTAATTTCAAGCTCTCAATTGGTCTAGGCTGACCTGTAAGGCCACATTCAGATGGTGTAATTGCCCCTAGCACACATTTCCTGGTGGCCAGCTGTTGGTCTTCAAAGAAAATATTGAGGCCACTTTCAAGTGGAACTTGGTGCTGAACAAGTTTTGACCAAAGGGACTTTGACAATGAAACAACATCAGCCACTTACCAAAGGAAAGATGAACGTGCCCCTTTTCAGGTGGTAATGGTGGGCTGAAGACCCAGCCGAATTGGTCCGGTAGCACTTCCCACACAGGTCCAGAGGAAAGGCTGGAGGTGCCAATATGCAAAACACTTTGGAGAACATTGGCACTTGAGGAAAGGAATAATTACAGAAACTGGCTGGTATGAGGAAAAGTAAATTCAGTAGATGAGATTGGACACACATGGGCTTTGGGCTTCATGCACCTAGCTCCATGCACTTCACATGCCTCCTATGCTGCTGTGTTACTCTTGACTACAAAGGATGAACAACCATTAAATCCCAGTTTTAATTCAGTGCTTCACATCACGGAATGCCTTCCATGAGCAGCTGTTTGCAAATTTTTTTTCAAAACTGTGTTGTGTTTCAGATGGTGTTGTAGCAGCCATCATCTCAAACCTAGCTTGCTTGGGATTGCCAAATAAATGCTGAGATTAGCATTGGGAATGAGGAATGAAGGAACAAGGAGCTAGAGTGATAGAAAATGTACTTGACCAGAGTGTTGGGCAATAACACAAGCCTCTCTCAGGCTCCACTACAGCACAAGCAAAAGAATTGCAAAGATGCAAGAGCCTCCAAGAGCCTCCACCATTCACCCACCTCCTGACAATACCGCTCCACCATGGCCCCGCTGACACACACAGCCTCCTTGGGGTCCCCAGTGGTCTTATAAAGCAGTATTTAACCATGAGATAACTCTGTCTTGATGGGTCCCATGCACTCCCAGTGCAAGACTGGTCCCAATGGGAGCCTCATAACACCCCGGGTGCACAGACGTCCATGGTACCCACACCACACACTCACCAGCAACAGCACCACATCCACCATCTCCAAAGCTAACAGGGAAAAGCCTGCAGAGAGTTGGGCTCACCCCATCCTGGAATGTGATGTTTTAAAATAAGTGGGGCTGGAAGCTGGCACTGTCACACACAGCATGGTGAGTCCTGCCCCACATCTGAGCAGGGACTACCCATAGGAAACGTCCTGTCCACTGGTAGCATCCTGCTGCTGACCCAGAGACAACAGCAGTGCTCATCAGTCTGTTACAGATGTTCATTTTTAATGCCTGCTTTCTCTACATGTGGATTTAAGATGCATACGATAAGGTGTCATAAAAATATCTGACAACAGAGGAAACACTGAGCTGCTACACACATTTTTTTTTGACACTATTTGTAGAGTTGTCTTGATTAAAGCCTGGGATTCTGTAACAGAAGCCACCAGCGGCAGGAGCACAGCACCCTGTCACCTCCTGGGGGGGCACACTGCTTCATAACCCTGGACCACCCTGCCCCAGGGGATCGGGCCCAGAAAATATGGACCAGTTCCCAGCTGCAGGTATGCTGGGCTGCAATCACACTGATAAAATGGCATTTGGAAGAAAAGATGTTTTTGTAAAATTATATAAATGGGGGGGGGGAATTTTACTTTAAAAAAAAGCGCATATTCACATTTTCAGAGGAAAGGGAACTTCTGTTTTTCAGTTCAGTAGATCTTTTCATTCTGAAGGCAGATTTGCTTTAGCTATTTATACAGACATGCATGGAGAGAAAAAAGTTTCAGTTTCAAGCATTTCCTACGTAAGCATACATATATTATACGTAAGTGCAATGTTTTGACTCTGTATAAAATGATGCAAGGGCCTCCCCCCTTTCCTGCCTTATGCTTTGTAAAAAAAGTTTGCATTTTGGCCTTCCAACTTCATTTATGATCATTTTGTTTCTTCCAACCTACTCTTTCCAAGGAGCAACCATTCATTTTGTAGTCCTCACTACTGAAATCCTGCAATGCTTTTAATCCTTCCTGTGCATGCACCCGCAGAACTCCCTGATAGCCCTGATAGAGACCTCACAAAAGAAAACTCAGTAATTAACTGTTTGAAAAATGTTTATTTTGTTTTTAATTTTTTTTTATTTTACCTTCCCTTTCGGTCCTAACTCTCCAAGAACTGGTGAGTCACAGCTTTGAAATCTGCACTGGATGCCAGCTGAAAACAGAGGCTTTACACAATCAAATTGACAGATGATTCAAAGGCGGCCCTGCTACATACAGACCCATCCATATTCTGAGTTAAAAGAAATATTGCATTTTTAAGGGTAAAGAAACATATTTAAGAGATAAAGGAAAAGAAAAGTTTGCTAGTCATCAATTATAATAAAAAAACAGAGGAGGGGGGGAGAAATTCACTTTAAAGACATGTTAAAGCCCCCTAATCTTCAAAGAGATAAAGGAGGGTGGCTGCCCTTGAGCGAGCCACTCCACCAGGAACTCCGCCAGGAGGCAGCCGTGGCCCCGGTGCTTGGGGAGGTTAATCCAGCCACAAAATAAGCCCAAGATAAACTTGAACTGAGTGTGGTCAAGTTCAGTGGATAATAGGAAAAAGGAGGAAAAAGGCGACAGAAGGACATGGTGGATCCTGTGGTGGGTGATGGCTTGCAGGGCTGTTGGGAAAGCCCTGGGCTTTGGGGAACAAGGGACATGAAGGGAAGCCTCACTGTGTTGTTCTCCCTCCAAGCCCTGCTCCTCCTGCCAGGCAAGCATATGCACAGTTTGAGCTCAAAACAGCTTAAAAGACGACACGAAGTGGTGACTGCCAACAACCATCTGCGGCTGTGGTTGGACCTTCAGGAACAGACCTCATCCACAGCCCTCTGAAGTCAATGGTCTCCACCTGCGTTCAGATTAAGTTCTTGGGACATTTTGTTGTCTAGCGACTATGGTCAAGGGATGGACGAGAGAGGTGAACTAAGTTTCTTCTATTCTTCTGAGCCCAAAATGGGAGTGCAAAGACCATAGTCATGTCATAGGTTGGGAGAGAACTACTACATCCTTAGATCTTGTGCTCACTGTTGTGCAAGTCCAACCCTGGACTCTTCGCACAGGATTACTTACAGAAGATGGAGCACAGCGAAAAACTATACACAAATTTTCTCCCTTTACAAAATTTGTAGCTTGAATTCAGACAGAGGACACTTCAAAATCCATATTCTAAGCAACCCTCCACAAAGCCTTCAGCCTGCCTGTCCAAACAGCTTGTACAAATGAGGAGGCTTCATCTACAAATTGCGTTTCATAGTCCATCTGGTGGAAGAGACTTTTATGCAACTTTAATGCCCCACAACAAAACCATGCACTTTCTTTTTAGACAATCTGAGAAAGCAAAGCACAAATATCCAGGAAAAACAACAAGATGAAGAAAGAAATCAAGCAATTGTTGAAGCAAAAATAAGACCATGAGCACTGCCAAGTTTTGACCACTGGTAAAACTGTGGAAGCATGGAGATTTGGGTCTCTCTACTTAGTCTTTGCTTTCTGGGATAAAAGTGTTATGGCAGAAGGGTCCTAAACCTTGGTGAAAGGAGTGTCCTGCTCTGAGCCAAGCAGCAAGAATCATCAGAGGGAAAAAAGGACCGCCAGGAAATGAAAACCTGGATTCAGCAAGGAGAGGTTATGCCAGCTATTTGGAGAGCCCTGCTGAGTCATGGGGTGGAGGGAGCTCAGCACTTCAGGGTGCTCATTCCTCCCAGTACCCCAGAGGAGCTGCTTGGATACAGAGTGCTCAAGAAAATGAGAATTTGCTGCAGCATGCCTCAGTTATGGATAATGTATTGTAACTGCATTACTGGATTATTAATACTAATACAGAAATGTTCCCCATCCATCAAGCTGGACTGTGTCCCATTAACCACTCGTCAAGTTTTCCAGAATATCCTTTCCTCAGTCAGAGGAAAACTGGACCAGCTCCACCATGAGCCATCCAGGCTCATGTTAAAGTTTGGAGAAAACCACAGTGAAGTTCACTCCAGTTCCTGCAGCTCTGGCAGATTCAGAGCATGAAGCCCATTTTATACAGATAAGCTCAACTAAAGATATGAGAGCAAAACTGGAAAAAATCCCCACCAAGGGCAGATGATGGGTCACACCCCACAAGGTGTGGAGGAATCCCAAAGCATCCAAGCGAGGCATAAATAAGCTAGTCAGAGCATGGAAATGGCTGGACACTTTCGCGTTTGGCTAATTTACTTTACTCCTCAAGCACATGGTGCAGAGACCATCCCCAAGGAGCAGAAGACTGCAGGTGTCCAAGCTCTGGAGAGCCCCTCCAGCAGTGAAGTCTCATCATGCCCTATGTCCCAAAACATGTCCATGCCTCTTATCTAAGCTCTAGTGTTCATTAAGTTTGTGATGTGCCAGTCTTTCACCCTCTTGGGCCCTCGAGGCTTTTAAAAGTTGTTTCCAGTCTTATAGCCCACTGGTGTGGAGATTTTATCATGAAGTTCAACACCAGAATTTTTCTTCAGCTTGCAAGCCAAAACTAACATAAACAGCCGGCTCCTCATTCATTATTCTAATTCCACCATAAAACACGGCAAAGCCAGTTCTGACTGAGGTTTTAGCTGATTTACTGCCTTTTCAACAGGCAGTGTCTAATGAGTTGGGTAAGCTTGCGGGTCAGATTTATACCAGAGGAGCAGCTGTACGGAGCTCGCCATCAGCGCAGCCTCTCCTGGCTGGCGTCGCTGTGCCGAGAGAAGCAGAAACACCGCTCGCCTGGCAAAAAAGGACATTTTCAAGAATTTCCTATTTCTCACCACACAGAAGAGGCCACCTTCCAAAATTTTTCTGTTAGCACTGAAAAGAGAAAGGGGAAGGAAGAGCTTAGGGGGTTTGGACCATCCCCTGGCTCAGGCTGAAGAGCTTGTTTCAAGGTGGGGATTTCAAATTGCTGCCCACTGGCAGCTCGTCCAAGATACGCACCATGCACAGGACAAGAGGCTCTGGCACGCATCACACCAGTGAGAAGGTCACACCATCGATAAGTACCTGGAGGGTCCTGGCACTGCATCAGGGGCCTTGCAAGGGTGGATGGGCAAGGGGGTGGATGGTCAAAGGGGTCCAACACCCCTGGTGTCAGTGACAGACATGCCTTGTGCGTCAGACCACTGCAGAAAGCTGAAGCCAACACTCTCATCCTGGACACACTTACACAAAGCCATTGCTTCTCCTGGGTCCACTTTTTTCTCCTCTATCGGTGGAGGAAACTATTCCTAACTTCAGCTTTGCAAAGCACCACATGTAGCTATGAGAAGTTTCATCTGACCAAGACACTCCAACAAGTGTTTTATGAAAAAATTCCCAGCCAGGTCTGCTTCCGGTTGCTCCAACATCCCCTTGCAAGATCTGCTGCAGTGAGTAGGATGGCAATGCCATCTGTAGCACACATCACAGCCTTGTTTGCCTCCAGCTCTCCCCAC
This sequence comes from Scopus umbretta, assembly GCA_013400535.1. Lineage (NCBI taxonomy): Eukaryota > Metazoa > Chordata > Aves > Pelecaniformes > Scopidae > Scopus > Scopus umbretta. The sequence goes on from VZTL01032271.1 coordinate 83,546, forward strand.
TTTGAGAAATGGTGCTGGCTTTGGATGCTCCCAGCTAGGTCAATCCCACTCAAATGTAAGATATACGCCATTTTAAAATTTTTTCTATATCAGGTTAAAAAACTGTTTCCCAGGAAGGCTGGTGCATGGAAAGAGAAGGAGTTCAGCTAAAACATTAACACTTTGACATCCCATAGCAGGTATTTTGGAGTTCCCTGAGGAATTCTTTTTACCTGAGATGCTTCTATTTTTATCACAGCCAAGCTCACATGTAAAGACTCCTGAACAGCATTTTCTAAGTGACATATCATCCATTATTAATGAATCCACCAGCTTTTCAAGGGCACCAATCAGCTGTTTTGCTTCCCAAGCTGCAAGAGGAAAGATGAAACAAGCCAAAAAATCCCCACTTGTTACAAACATTTTCTCCCTAGATGGGGCAGAGCAAATGAGAGCAGCCATTATCTTCACCGGGGAGACCTTCCAAATTACCAGCAACATGCATTGTGCAGAGACACCCAAATGGCTCCTGGTGGTGTATGATCTTCCGCTCAGGCTCTGGGCCATGTTCTACAATGCCAGAGCCTCACTAATGCCAGGAATGAAGTGTCCAGAGATGGGCACACAAGCCTCTCAATATCAAGGTGGACCTTACTGGTATCCCTCCTCTGGGAGCCTTGGGAGAGGGGGCAATGCTGTTCCTTGTCATTAGGCTGATGCACACTAATGATCTTGGGTTGCAGGGAGGTCTTTCCCCAAATGCCTTGCTCTGTAGCTCACTCCTGTCTCTGCAGGGATGCGCTGAAGGGCTACCAGTTGGGCATCTTCAAAACCCTCTGAGGGAAGATGCAAAGGGGAAGGGATCCAGGCCGTGGTTTCCCATCACTCCCACCACCAGAGCATGAAGGACTTCCTCTGATCCCTTCTCCTTGCACAGCAAAGCTGTGGGATGTTTTGGGAGCACAGTCCAAGAGCACACAGACTGTCAATAAATCCAGGAGGTCCCAGATCCAGCAGAGCATGGTTCAAAGCACAGTACAGTGATTTCTCATTGCTCTATCAGCCACAAATAGCCCTGACACTGGCCAGATGCTTTTCCTTCCTCAAGCTAAGACAGCTGAATGAGCCATGGCCCTGGGGAGCTTGGGAGCTGGATAAGCCCCTACTCAAGCTGCCAGTGATGAAGGTATTCAAGCAATGCTGCTAGCAGGACAAGGTGACTCTCATCCAGAGCATCCCTCAAAGGCTTTCAAGCCATGCTGTGCACCACAGCCTGCCTTCCTCACCTGCAAAGCACCCGAGGCCTTTGCATCGTGCTTCACTGGAGACCATCTGGCATGGCTCCTTCCTGCCTTGTTTTCTCCTGAAGACACCAGAAGAAACAGTGCTGGAGATGTGTGCAGGGGAGGAAGCCTGGATTTCACATCAGGGTTGTGAGGCACAGACACTTTCATGTTTCAGTCCAGCTCTTTCTTATTCCTGCTGCCCAGATCAAGACCAGTCTGATTCATGGTTAGCTACATAATTTTAAGATGAGGAACTTGAGTCCTTCTTCTGGGCCTACAGGCCTTGTAGGTCTGCAAACACAGGCTTGAAAATCCCTGGGGAAGTGCCTTGTACAGCTCCTGGCATTTCCGCCTTACCAGAGTACTGGATGCAGTTTTCTCTAAGTGTCTCCAGGATGCTTGGCAGGAGATGCAAAGAGAAGAAGAAAAACAAAGCCTTACTTTGATGCCAGTGTTGTTCTGGCTTGGCTAAAAACAGACGTAAAGCCAGTTTAAGGCTTGGAGCAAGGACCTCCTGTGGATTTAGCTGCGTAAGTCAAAGAGATGGCCACCCTCTGTCCCCTTCTTGAAAGGGACCACATGTCTGCACGATGGCTTTCAAGGACTCTCCAGCTGCCCAAGCCTTTTGCGCATCAGCCAAAAAGAACAGACGGAAAGCCTGTGAAGCCCCTTCCTTCATCCTGCAGTACGAAGCACTGCTACTTTCCTGCAGTCAGAGAGGATCACCGCTCACTTGCACATCATGCACCCCCAAATCGCACCCAGTGCTTCCCCTATACTCCAATAGCTTTAGGGTACCTTGTCTTGCTGATCTGCTCAGATATCCATTCTTTTTACTAACAAAAACATTTGGGGATGATTCCTTGGGTGCCTATGGCAGTGATGGGGCTTCTACATTTGCATTTTAATGTAGCTTAGGTGGGAGAGCACATCTGTCTTCACAGGGAAAGGACCATTCCTCCTGCATTGCTTGTACCATGCAGAAATCCAGTTGGCTTGCCCTCAGCCCCTCCAGGATGGGGACGTGCCCTGGGTTTTCTCTGCCTTCTTCCTTATCTGAGAGTTGCCAGCAGCTCAGCACCGCACTCCTCCAGGAGCTTGGGGAGAGCTGCAAGCCCCATCTGCTAATGTCATCCCGGCTCTGCCGGCACAGCGGGTCTGTGTTATACCAGCCACAGCAGCTTTGCTAGAAGAATCAGCTTCTTCAGACAGGAACACTGATCAAAACCCCTCCGTCCCCTGACTTTTTCTGTAGATACATGGGGAAAAGGTATCACAGTGCGTTCATTAACCAGGTGACATTCAAATCCAGCAACCTCCCCCACCTTCCTCTAGGCACAACCACTGCATTTTAAATTACATGGAGGGGTAGGATTTAGTGGGCTGCTGGGAGTGGACTTGGCGCGCAGATTCCCATATCTGGAAGAGGTCTGTCCTTTGTGTATTGTGTTATGAGACAAAGGTGGAAGAAAACACCTGGAACATTGAGGCCAGGGTGGGGGAAAGAGATGTTGCCACGGCTGCTTACAAGATTTGGGCCAGATTTGTAAAGGTCCTTGGAGATCAGCCACCTCTGCTAGTGGGACCTGTGCACCATGATTTGGACCAGTAGCCTGATGCCCAGAGACCTGAGTCAGGGCTCGCTCTGGACGGTCAGAAATCCTGGACCAAAATCCCCTGAACACATGCGGAGCAGCTCTGAGTTACATCTGCCGCAGGGCTGCCACATCCCGGAGGCACCAACCTGCTCCATATGTCAAGCAGAGTCAACCTCTGCCTGCGATGTGTTGGATTTGCAGCATACATGCAGACAGGACCACCTCCCTTCCCATGTGTTGACAGGACTGTACTCAAGCACCTAAAGATATATAAAAATGCGCCTGGTGAGATGGAGCACAGGGCCAAGCTGAGCGGCTGACTCCCACTGAACTCACAGGCTTGCACCTTGCAGACCTGCTTCCTCCACGTCTCAGCCAGTACTTCATCCTCCAAAAACCGTGGCACCTTGTTTGGCCAGGATAGGAAACTCCAGCAACGAGCTCTAATGAGCCTTCAGCTCTGCTCTGCCCGTGAGACGCTGCACAAATATCTTTTACAGCCAAGAAGATGGATGTAACAGCCAAGGGAGGAGAGGAAGGAGAGGAAACTCAGATAAACCCTCTCCCCTAGCTCTTCATGGGAAATCCCCCATCACAGGCATGAAGAGAGGGGTGAGAGGTTTGTCAGACACCGATAATGATCTCCCCACCCTCTGCGACGCAGCAGACTTGAAACACAAAAGCAGAAAGTTGGAGAGCTGGTCAGAGTTATGATGCAAAGACATGGGGCACCAGGGCAGGATCCCCCGTAGTCCTTCCCCCAGATGTTGCCTCCCTGCCCCATGCAGCATAGCTACCGAGTACCCTGGGGCTGACAGCGATATGGGGGCTCCGAACAACAAGCTGCAGAGCATGCGTTTCACCCTGCAAAACACACCACCTCCCTTCCTATCGGGAGGAAGAGAAAGCCCCATAAATAAATGGTGATAGGAAAGATATTACAAGTCCTCCCAGAAAGTGCCTGGAAGCTGCCTTGGAGGCAGTGGGAGGAAGGGTGGCTGACTGACAGCCTGATTTAAGACCTGTCTGAAAAGCAAACAAAAGCAATTGAAAACTGCATCATCTAGGAAAACTTAGTAGGTTGTATTTTCACAAGTGAGGACTGATGGTAAGACCAGCTTAATCCCCCAGTGGACTTTCCACACCTCTGCACGCTGGCTGATGGGGCCAGCTGTTTTGTCTTGCAGCTGATTGCTGAAATAACATTGCCGGGCTGGCGCGATTGAAACAGGATGGGCTGGGAGGCAGCAACCCATGACGGAAGCAGCCAGTGTTAAAGGAAATGTGCCTGGTTTCCAAGCCCGCCTGTCTCCAGCCAGCCCTCGGTCCCCCGTAAGAACCGGGGGCACTTCTTGGCCTTTGCAGTCATGAACAATGATGCTCCAAGCGTTCAAGCCTGGGCAGAGTCTCTGCTCACAGACAACTGGAGAGAGACCCCAGGAGAAATCTTCCTGGGTGTTCTCAGCTAATTTGGGGTGAACAGGGAACACAGTTGAAAGGTGGAAACATAACACATGGCCTTGTCTTTCCTTTGTGGGGACCAGTCTGGGGGACCCACCAAGTTGAACGTGAGTTACAACACAGCACTTTGGCTGTAACAGGACGACTGACTGCAGATATAGTGCTTGATACAAATGAGTTTTAAAAGATTACATCGTGTATGTGCAAACAGAAAAACCCAATGCAAGCCATATAGAGGCTTTCTAATGATAATATTTCTATTTGCTTTTGCTTTGAACAAAACCACAGAGTTCCTGTGTGTTCATTGCAGAATCCCAATAAATTCCAGAAAAGGACATTGAAAAATATCACCTTGCTCAAACCAGGTGATGTTCAGTGCTCCCGACACCCTCTTATCCCCTTCCCAAAGCCTTCACTGAAATTATGAACCAGAATGACATTTCCTTTCCCAACATCAAGCTTGTTAACACAGGGGGAAAAAAAACATATTTTTAACCAGCTCAACACATCTCCTGTATGGATCAGACATGCAAGCGGGAAATGTATGAGCCCCTATTACTGAATCCTAAAACTTTTTGCCTGCATGTGGTTTAAAACCTATGTTTAAAACCTATGTTTGATGGTTAAAGAACAAAAGGTAAAGTAAACATACTCTTACATCTATTCCCTTCAAAGTCATCTATTTTAACCTACAAGCCACAAGCCTATATATATATGTATGTATGAGTATAGATATATAATTAAATTAGTATGGGAGGTGGCTCACCTGGGATATTTGAACATTTAGGGCTGACAGCCTAACAAGTTCCTGCAGGGTAATAAGCCTAAGTCTGGCATCTGGGAGCTCAGGGGATGTCCATACGATTAAAAGCAGCTGAGGCATCTCTTGGTAGCTGAGCCTTAATGACGAGGCTATGAAGTTAACTCCATCAGCTTAAGCCATTTGGTCAGAGAAATCATTTAAATAATACTTTACGTTTGCAACAAGGAACATGCATGCAGCCAGTTACGTCCACTCAGCTGACAGGTGGTAACCCCACCAGGAGAGAGGACTGATCCCCTCCACACTGCCACCCCATGATGCTCCAGAGGAGCTGTGCACACTGCCTGCAAGTGTACGGCCGCCTGTGCACACGTGCACGCTGCTGCTGGCTCCTGTTAGCAGGAGCGCCAGTGCTCTCCAGATCCGAAGGCTCTGATAAGATACACCATCTCTGGACCCTAGGTACTGCCGCAACACACACACCCCCCCTGCCCAACATCTGGAATCCAGACCAGAGAGAATTTGCTCCTTTCCTTCTCTGCAAGAGAAGATAAATGAACCTGCCTGTCCGACCCGTGATTGTTCAAAGGGACAGATAATATATCAAGGTCTCTCCCTCTCCCTACGTCTAGGTCCTGTGTGTAGGACCTGGACTGAAGGCAATCTGTCCTCTGCTTGGTCCCTGGCAAGTGGCAGGACTGGCAGGAGAGCATCCTCTGCTTCCAGGTCTGTGGGAAAAAACCCTCTTCATTCTCTGCTGAAGCAGAGGAGACTGCTGCTTGTTTCGTGACACAGATTGTAGGCAGAAAAAGCAGATTTACAGAAGTCACAGTATTTTGCAGAAATGCTGGTGAAATTTTCACCAGGAGAAATATACTTGTTTCCTTCAAATAACATCAACATGCTTTAGCATGGGCAGACAAGCAGCCTTTCTCTCTGCCCCCGCTGTTTCATTTTCCTTTATTATGACTTCTTAGGTTGAATTACCCTTTCACTGACAATCAGGTTAGCAAAGTAGCTATTTAGGAGCTTATATTTTGACTTATGAAAACATTACATTAAAAGCCAGCCCACCAAATATTCTGATGTTCTCAAAGCAGGAAGTTTTTTGAAATTCAGTTCCATGGTAGTGTTTGATCTCTTAATTTCATCTCCATTTTCTGAAAGAAGACAGATCTCAAAACAAAGCAGCTTGGCCCTCCTTAGCTAAGCCACATGCTCAGGTCTCTGTGCAACAAGCAGAAGAAAGGATTGAGCAGTTTTGAGCTTCTGAGGGTTAAGTGAGGAGCAAAGCAAACAAGAGACAAGTTCATAAAACACCAAGAAGGAGAAGTGACAGAGAGGACCTTAACAACAATGAAAAACAAAGACTTGTTCTGAAAGCCAGTGCCTCAAAGCTGGGTCACCCTTGAACATGTACTTCTAGTTCCAAAAACCAAGGCAGGTCTGCTCCCAAATACACACAGCCCTGTTGAATTCATCAAGCTCAACCCATCAAATACCTTGCTTTTCCTACTCTGACAAGGGGAGGGGGGGGGGGCACAGGGAGATATGGAAATATTTATTCCACCTGCATAGACTGTATTTTATTTCTATCATTAAAGGCCTGTCTCTGGAACTCCATCTCCAACTCCTACTTAATCCAAATTGAATCAAATATCCCATCATTATTTCAACAAATTAAAACTTCTCAAGGACTTCACAACTCTGGTGAAATCGGGAAAGTATAAGGAACAAGTCAGGGAAGTGTAATGAGCAAAGCAGAACTTCAAATCCCAGTTTACTGCACTTACAGATTCACACAGGATGTAAACGAATGCTCTCAAAGTGTGATTAACTCAGGACTTTGGGTTTCTGTAACATCTGTACCGCCTGTAAAAAAAAGTGAGGTATTTCAAACACATCATACTAATTATAAAATCTTCATTCATATAGTTATGAGAAAAATCTGTTTGGATATTTTAGGGATGAGGGAGAGCTCCAGTTCCACCCCAATTGGACACCATTGTTTTGGGTGGTTCTCGCTGCACTGACAGGGCACTGCAAGCAATTTGGGTGGATGCTGTAAATGCATGAGGGAGACCACAACATTGGCTGGGAGGGTAGAAATGCTTGTAAACGTGAGGTGAGGAGGGCAGAAGGGCTGGGAAAGAAGCACGGTGTGGGTTTATAGCCTTGCCGCTGAAATGCAGGCACATCATCTTTGCCTGGGAGGGGATGGAAGCTGAGGTCCTGGAGTTCCTGGCAGAGCCGTGGCTGCAAACAGCTGCCGGTGGGAACTAAGGAAAAGCCCCGGAGGAGCCGTGTGGTGCTGGGTTGATAGGCCACACAAACCCTTTGATATATTGGGGGGGAACCTGCATCTCCCCAGTCACTGGCACACGTCACTCAAACCACTCTGCTCAATCTTTTATTGCCAGACACCTTGTGTTGCCCATTCACTTCCAGCACATCCCAGGACCAGCAGCTAACCCTGCTGTTTCACCCTGACTAGAGCTGGATTCAATCCCCTTCTTAGCCCCTCCTCAACTCCAAGCAAGCTCAAAAGCTAAACACAGAGCAAACGCATTGCGGCTAGCACTTTCAAACCCTACTGGCCCTCACTAATGCCTCACTCTGGGTCTTGCAGCCTCTCCAAGGCTGATGCATCTCCTCCAGGCTGCAAGCACCTCAAACGTGCGACCCCAGCAACCTCCCCAGCTCCAGCCGCTCTTTGCCCAACTTCCCAGTGGATGGGGGGGCGGCAAAGAAGCATGAAGCCCCAGAGTGATGGGCTTCGCTGCACTTTAGCTGTGAACAGAGGGAACAGAAAAGCAACCGCCTCAAGAAGCAATTGCTTCCACAACCCTCACCTTAGACATCTGCCTGAAAAATGGAAAAAGAGGAGGGGAAGGGAGGAAGAAAGAAAGGGAAAAAAACCAAACAACCCAAAGGCCCCACATCTAATTGATTTCCTGATGGAGACGGCTGTTTTATCGCTTGCTATTTATTGAGCGTACCTGCGCTGGAAAACTGCAGCATTTCTGCTCCCCAGAGGTTGCTCCCCGGCTCCCCCCTCCCAGCCCTTGGCGAGGATGATGGCCCCATCTGCTTCCACTCGTGCTGTCGGCAGCCCCCAGCCCTGATGGAGATGGACGAGCGGATTCACACCATTAATACTGCCTTTCCCTGGTGGCTGCATGCTGCAGCAGCTCACGCGTGGTCCTGTCCCACTCTGGAGCTAAAAGCCAAAATGGGCTGATTTCTTCCTAAGAGCATCAGCTTCCTTAAGCAGTGTCACATATCCATTGAAAACTAAAAATTTTTCATTCAGAAACCTAAAACCGCATTCATTTTCAGCTTTCCAGTCAAATAAAAAAAAGCAGGAATTTTTCTCTGTGGTGAAGATGGGGGGGGCGGATTTTTTTTCCCTACAGCTTTAGCTGTAACACTTTTGTTCATGTTTTCCTGATGTGGTGAATGCCCTGGTAAAACTGTCATTTGCTGTCCCTTGGCTTCCAGTGCCAGCAAGGGGACAGCAATAACCATCAGATCCCCAGCCACTGGCAACATCGCCTCTGACCCAACTCTTTGAGAAAGGGAATATCCACATGGCCATTTACTGCTTTCTCCCATTTGCTTCCAGCAAACATCCTGCCTCCTCAAACAGATTCATGCTAGTAAACCCAAATAACGAATTTTAAGCTGGCTCGTTTCCCGTGGAAGGCACCATCACATGAGACATGGTGGGATTTGGGCTGAACGCATCCTGTACCAGCTACTGAAGTCATTTAGTCATGGCCAAGGCTCACGAAACCCCAGCCCCACAGCAGAGGCACACAAAATCATTCTTTATGTGATCTGTGCATGGGGAATTATTTTCCCTCCCCATCCCTTTCACAGGGCAGCTATAAGCTGCTCCAGCACAATTGAAAAAAAAAAAACAAACCCCACACCCAAAAAAAATCTACAGAAAATTCATTGCAATCACTGCTATGAGCCTGTTCAAGCCATTTTCACACCCAGGGGTCTGTGTTATGTGGTTCAGTGTCAGCTCCCCACCATCCCTCTCCACCTCCAGAGCACCAGCAATTTCCCTGGCATTCCAGTAAACAGATTTACTGGTCATGTCCCAGTACCCAGCCCGGCTCAGTCTAAGGAGCTGGCACTCTGGCATCCTGCTACAAGTAATGCCATTTGCTTTACAGGTTGAGGAAGAAACCTCTGTTTGGGCTCAGGCTCACAGGGCATCTCACCCTTCCAGCAGGCATTTCTCTGAGCAGACTGGGGCAGAGCTGACTGCAGCACTTCAAAAGAAAAGTTCACGCATGGGTAAAGTTCCTTTAAAAAGGGATTAAAAATTCACATTTTTGTCCCATTTTTTTTGACGTTTCTAATCAAACCTATCCAGAGAGAGATATAAGAACAGGTTTAGCTTGCTGTTTTTCAGTGATAAGACCATCAGTCACAGGGAGCCTTTGTGGGTATTTCTAACAAACATTTTTTTAATTTCCTAAAAAAAAAACCCTAAACCCTTATCAGAAAAATTTATCTGAAGTCAAAAGGTCCCATTGAAAACTTCAAGTTCAAATCTTTTCATTAAAAAAAAAAAAAATAATATCCCCTTTACATTTCAATTGCTGCATTTTCAGCAGTTTTGCCAGAAGTCTGGCTACGTCAAAATTTCTCCCCTCCAAAGTCCTAAGCCAAAACCTGGACAGATTTAGCACTCCAAATACCCCACTTTAGCAAGTCTGGCTACGATGCCCAGAAGCTCAACAGGGTCCTCTTTGCCTTCTTGCCCCATCTTCCCCAGGAAAAGGAAGCCCTGCAGTATGCTGCCCTTTAAAGCCATTATTTCCAGCACAGGGCAGGACCGCTGGAGGGGGTGTCCCGGGGGATTTTGTGCTCAGCAGCAGGTAGGTGGCCTTTGATCCCGCATGCTGCCTGGGGCAGAAGGGCCAGTGGATAAGACTCTGCAGAGACAGGCTCTGCAGCCATCCCTCCTTTCCTAATTCCCTTCTGAAGTGCTGGAGCCACTGTCACCTCTCATTAAAAGAAGCTAATGCCCTTGTTTTAATTTCTAACTGGAGAAAACTGGATAATAATATTAATCCCAGCAGGGGGTAGCAAGAGAAGGCACCTCCTCGCTTCAAATGTTTGGACAAAAAATTTGCTCTCATTAGGGCAGAAGTCCAGGAGATGTTGCCTTTGTAGGGCTGGCGGGACGGCACGCAATGGGGCTTTGTTACGTTTGAAGTGTTCCTCGTCTCCTCCGAGAGCGCCCAGTCTGTAATTGGGGCCAGGCAATGGTCAGGGGAAGAGAAGGAGAGACACAAAGAGAAAGAAAAGCCTCAGATCTCCCAATGTTGCACAAAGACAGATCTCCTCTGTAAATCCATAATCTGCCATAAAATATGCTACTGGATAGCTGGCCCCATGTGCTCCGAAAAGTCAGGAGCAACGTGATGAGCATCAGGCCATGGATCTCCATAGTGGTAAAGGAGTCAATCCTGCCTAGTGCTCAGGCTGAGGGATGGTACCCACTGCTCTGGGAGAAGTGTTTGAGGTCACACCAGGAAAGTGCAGTACTGAGGGCAAAAAGACTAATTCAGCTGAAAAGATCTAAGCTGGGAGGTTGGACCCATGGGAGAGATCCAGAGATGCCCATGGGTCATTTTCACCAATAACTGGGGAGGAAAAAAAAGCAGGGGGAGCATCTAAGCTGAACATGTCATGTTCGCATTTCTCCTTGGACACATATTGACTTTTCCTGTCACTTTCAGGAGAACTTTTCCCCAAATTCATTATTTATGTTTGCCTCTGAGTTTCTCCCTAGTATGCAAGTGACAAAGATGCTGCAAAACGTGGCTCTGCTGATGGGGATTCCCAGTCCCAGGGATACTAAGGGGTGAGGAGAAGCTCATTTTTCCACAGCAGCAGATATTTTTTCTGTAGCTGGCCACATCCCCTGGGGAAAGGAGCTTAACTTGCAAGTTACCTGCTGCCGAGTTGAAGGATCACAGCATCTCTCTGAAGTCACACCAAGGTCCAGACCAGGAGCATCCACAGCTGAAAGATGGGATATGATGAGTGATACGGGTGAGCCAACCCTCCTAAATCAGGGCTGCTACAGGCCATGATCTCTGGGTATCGTGCAGGATGTGGAGAGCTGTAGGGGATAGCGGTCGGAAGATCACGCGATGTAACAGAAAGAACAGGGGCCTCCCCCTTTGGCATGTGTATTCCTACCCCTCGTGACGTATAGCTTATGGGCGGTAACGAAAGGCAGCGGAGTATATATTGCTATGCAACCTATTAATAAACGCCATTTGCAGCATCCTCATATTGGTGTCAGTGCTCATTGGCCTGGAGGCGGGGTGTTGGGCCTCTGTGCTACCTCAGCCGAAGGCGGTCTGTTGCAAGAGACGCAACAAGAGCTGACTACATTTACTAAACATTGCCACTACCCAGACCTGGTACCATGAATGAAACATCTTTTACACAGACACCACTAACTGTAGGAAACTCAGCTAAATGTAGCAACCCAAATCTTCCTCCTAGCTCTACCATACTTGGAAAAGGAGCACCAAGAAGCAAGAGTTGGCATGAAAGGAGCAAAGAACTGGCAAAGAACAGTCTAAATCAAGCAGAAAGTGATGGAAACACCAACCAACACAGAAAAATAATCACCACACACCTTTCTTCCACTGGGAAGCACATCATCAGCCAAAGAGATGCAAATTTGGTTCAGCCTCGGGTAAAGGGGGGAAATTAAAAGAAAGTGTTCAATTAATTCCTCATTTATGGCCAAGTACCCAATATATTGCTTCCCTCATTCCCCAAATCGCACACTGTCAGTATGTTTAGAAACAGGTTGGAAATTAATGTTCTTCCTGTGGGTGGCTGTCAGAAAAGATAAGGGATTTCTTTGGAGAGTCACTTTTTCATTATTGTGTTATCATTACTGCTATGTGAAACCACAAAGCTACCCTGGATATGTGCATTTCTAAAAGCTGTTAAGTCAGATGCATCTAAGCACAACATTGAGCTAATGAAGATTTGGGAATGGACAGGTTCCCACTCATTGCTGCAACAACACCACAGCTCAGAACTGCAAAACTAGCAGTGGGACTGGTGTTTAGTGCATTGGAAAAGGAAAAAAAAATTAGAAATATATGAATTCACTTGACCCTATGGAGACCTCCACATGTTAGCTCCTCCAAGGAGAGAAATAGGCACTTCCAAAAGGTGAGACACCTTATCCTGTTCCAGGTACCTAAACCCATGCCCTCGGAGAGCTTGTGTCACAAAACTCTACCAGGGTTTTAGGTCAAAGGACCTTGTGCACCAAGATCAATGCCTCTGTTATTGACTGTAAATAGAGGAGACTAGGAGAGGTGACTGCAGTCAGACACTTTGGTGAGGATTATATTCATTGCCAATTTCAAGCTAGAGCTGGTTCATTAGAGGCATACCTTTCTTTAGCACATGACTTTTGCATAGAACTAACACATCAATATTTTTGTTATTAAAAGCTTGTTTTCCAAATAAAGAAATATAGCCGTGCCAGTCCATAAGGCTATTTATTTGTTTTCAATAGGAATTTGAAAACAAAACAAAAACCAATCATGTTCCCAATGTTCCCATTCAGCTTGAACCACTTTTTAACACTCCTACATACAAAATGAGAGGTTATTCATTTGCTCTTTAGTCTTCCCAAGTACTCCAGAGATTTGCCCCCCAGGTAAAACCAGGCATTTCAAAAATAAAAAAGAAACAAATGCTTTAACTCTCAGAAATCCAGTTAACAACCAATCTGCTGCAGATCTATTGAGGGTAACTTAATGGGACAAACCTTGACTGTAATGGGACAAACGACAATTGTCATGTTATTTTCAGAAAGCTTCTCCTAACATCAAGATCAAGCAGAGCCTCAGGAAATGGGATACAACCTTTGTTCAACCCTGAGTTTTCTCCAAGCAAGTACCCTCCCCTCACCCAACCCTGCTTCCAGTTTTACAGAAAAAAACCCAACCAAACCAAACCAAACCAACAAACAAAAAAAAACCCAACCAGAAAATTGAGCATTGGCAAACACAAAGCACAACCTTGGTGGTGCAGCACCTTGGCAGGGTAATTAGACTGGGCAATTTCAACACAATGAAGTAACAAGCCAAGATGCAAACAAGTATCAGCTGCAGCCCATAAACACCCCAGTTCATTCGGGGTAGGGCACAGCAAAGCACACAGTAATATACATCCAAGCACATTTAATGGAGAAGTTGACTTCCCGCAGTCCCTCCCATCATCCACCCTGGCCAGCACAGACCACATGCCCCATTTGGTCCTGGAGGAGCTGGGTATGATCAACACTGGGGGAAGTGCTGAGTTGGCCCCTAAGTCTTAGCTTCCCCTTCAGCTCTCCCTCCCCGCAAGCACTGGCCAAACTCTCTCCCTACAACTTGGCTTCCTTGTCAGTAAAATGTGGATAATGAATGATTTTGCCTTTCCTTCTGAGGGGCTGAGATAATTCAATTTAAGAAAATGATGAAAAAAAAAGCATTTTTGAGTACCAAGTGGAACTAGAAAGCCGTGGATCAAAAGCAGTTGGTCAAAAAGCTATTGATGGAAGCCTTCCTTCCAAAACCACATTTGGATCAAAATCAGAACATTTTGCAAGAACTTGTCAATTTCTAGGAAATTTTTGAAGAGGGTGAAAGCATTTGCCTCAGTTTTCCAGAGGCAGTGCTGGAATGTTTAATTTCATTTTGGACATTATTTTGTTGGAGTGTTTTGTTTAAAATATACTAAAATATTTAATGACATATTATTACATATTAAATGTCATAATGTATTTTATGATGTTAAATTTAAAATATGTATACAAAAGTCCAAAAAAAATATTTTCTCATATTGAAATGTCAGATTTTTATTTAAACAAATGGATTTATTTTTAAAAAAACATGGTCAGGAAGCATTTGAGACTTCCAGTAAAGTTGTTGCTTTTGTACAATTTTACTGTATGAAAAATGCTGGCTTCTAATTGTTTTTCAGAATGTGAAAATTTCATTTCATTGTTTTCAAACTCAAAGCTCTCAAAGTACTGCAATTTCTCAGACTCTTTTTCCCCTCAGAAGGAAAGGAGGAAGAAAAGATACTCATTTCCATCAACATTTTTGAGTTATCAGTTAAGTAGAAACTTAGGGCAGCTGATAGAAAAGACTCAGCTTCTGGCAAGCCAAGAAAATGGAAGTGGTGACAAACATTTTTCTTAAAAAGGCAAAAATTTGCAAACGCACCCTGGATCCCATGGAATATCAAAGACATTTTACCTTTCTGGGATGGTAGACAGTACATCTTGGTCCTCAATCATCAATGTCTTTACTTGGCAACTCCTGTCATTACCTGTGGGAAGGAAAAAGAATAAATCCTTTTTGTTGCATGCTTTTCTTAAGCTTGGAAAAAAGAAAAAGAGAAAGAATAAAAAAGAAATACCCTTGCGCTATAGCTTCTCAGCATCTTCTTCAGTTAAAGACTATTTCTGTGGGAGCTATGGGCAGAAGGCAGGTGACAGTCCTCAGTTCCTAACAGATAGTTATGAACTATCTGCACAGCTGCAGACAACCCACTTGGTGGCTTGGCAAGTGTGGAGTTACAGCTTGCACATGGGGGAAAAATGTGTATTAATATCACATGTGTGGTGGTGAAAGCCTTCCCACAAACCTCTGGCTGCAAGATCACGGTGCTGTTTTCAATCCTTTATCTAATGCAAATGAAGGTGAGAAAAGAGATAAAAATGTAACAACTATTCCCTTGTACTAGCATGAGTGGCCTGCTCATGGATAAGATTTCATAGAAATGAAAGGCAAACTTTGCTCCTAAACACCCCCAAAATGCACAGTATTTCTATTGAATCACAGAATATATCAGTTCAGAAGGAACCTTGGGAGGTCTCTAGTCCAACCTCCTGCTCAAAGCAAGGTCCACACTGAATTCAGACTGGGTTGCTCAGGGCTTTGTCCAGTTGGTCCTTGAACATCTCCAAGCATGGAGCTTGTGACATCCCTCAGCCCTCTGTCCAGCAAAAAGCTACAAAATCCCCTTTTCCTTCCCCCACATGGTCATAATAGTACATGGTTTTCTTTCATGACTAATATATTTTTTCTTTTTTTTTTTTTTTTTTTTGGTGTGTTCCTTGGTCTGCTTGGGATTATCAGATCTCAAGACCACCAAGTACTACATGACACCATACTCTACATCTCTTTCTTGGAATGGAGGACTGATCTGGCAACAGCACTACACTTTCTAGGGAGTGTCTAGGGAGCTTCATTTTTTTTCCCAGCTTATGACTCAGCCACCAAGCAAAACAAAGGACATTATGTGATGGTGTGGTCACCCCTCATCTTCTGCCAACATCACTATTAAGTCAGTTCACATGACGTGTTTCTCACCCAGAGTGCACAGTGAGTTTTTATTGGCATGAATCTGGTCTGCTTGCATTACTCACCCACTACCAAACCTATGAGGCATTCCCTGGTGGAGTCACAGCATGCAAGTAAACTTCTTATTCCATTATTGACTGTTGGGTTTATGGCACCACCAAGGGAAGCTGTATCAGAAAAATGTTCCAGTGACTTCACAACAGCAGCAGTCAAGGCTGTGCTGGGAGGACCCACACTGCGAGAGTTCAATCCCTACTCTCCCTCTTTCAGTCCCTCAGCTGGAGTCACAGCCTCACTTCCCTTTTCCACAACCAGGCTTGGGATGCCATTTGAGGACTCCAGCCTCAGCTGGGGAAAGTCCAGCCCTCTCCCACCAAACAGCTGACTAATGTTGGCATCACCACTCTGCTTCTGTTTCTCATCACACCTCTCTTGTTCTCCAGGACAGAGCTATTGCTGCATGTTCATACAACACCAAGAACCTCTAGAAATTGTGGCATCCTAACACTATTGTTAAAAAAAAAAAAATTATATATATATATAGGCAGGATAGTCATATCCCCATGCTTTCAGGCAACTCCCTTATTTGTTGTTCCCAGCCTTCTCTGGAAAAATCTTGCTACTACCTGGAAAAGGAGACCAAGCCCCAGGTGTGGTGAGTGGAGGCTAGGAGAAGGAGGAGCTTCCTTAAAGTGCTGACCTGGAGCCCAGAACCAAAGAAAACCCAAGTGACAGCTTCCCAGTGACTCCATCCTGAGGCATTGCATGTCTCAGACTTCACAGAAAGCTGCTGCTTTGAGCCTAGTCAAAATAGGAGAGAGATTATTAGCCCAAGTAGTTAACAAGATTCTCCACCTTAAATGCAGGGGAAAAAAAGAAGATGAAGCTTCCTATTGAATGAGTTTAGAATGGAGACTTTTTTAATGTTTCTGAGGGTTTGAAACGAGGGCAGTAGCCCCAGGTGATGAGCTGCTGGTGAGCAGAGTACAGGTGAACCCCTCAAGCTACCAAGGGAAGGCTTCTTCTCTCAGGGTCCGGGTTGCAGAAATAACAGCACCCAGGGCCAGTCTGTCAGTAACACATGTGGGGTGGGTGAGCGGGTGTTTACACTGGATATAAATGATATTCACAGTTTGGGCTGGAGGCTTGATTGCCTGACAGTTCTACCATACCTATGGCTTGAGTGCACAAGTTTTTGAATGTTTTCATTATTTTTTCATTTGTAATTTTATTTCATAATAGTAACAAGACACCCCAGGGCAATGTGTTTCCAGGGGATTATTGCCTTCAGCTTTTTGCTTTATGACACATGCCATAATCACCAAGAAATGTACAGCCTGTCATATCTCATTACTTAAACGTGGGTTATACATTCATGTATTAGGCGCAATGGATAGACCCAGGGCCATAAAATTATATGGATATTTGGTGGCAAAAGTTAGTTTGTGCAAACAGTTGCCGAGAATAGCTTGCAGCTGGGCTAGCTCAGTTTGGACCCATCCTCAACTTCAGAGCTCTTACAAGTTGTTTTTGCTCTTACACTGCCCACAGAACCACTGCAGAAGATGCATGAACTAATTCAGTGCTCTCATGCTCCTCTGCTTCCCCCTTAGCTTGGCAAAGTTCACCCTGCCTGCAGACGCCGCCAAGAAACACCCTCCAGGCAAGCTCAGTCCGGGGTGACCCACAAGAGTCCCTAAGGACTTCCAAAAAGCAAGTCCCAAGCTGGACTCCTTCTGCCTTTTACTACCCACTGCCTATAAATAACCATTCACAAGACTTCCTGGAGACCCATGATGTGGATAAGAAAAAAGGAGAGAACACAGAACTTGGGGCATGAGCTGCTTTCTTTCAAGGACTGGTGTCATTCTGGATTTACTTTATAGTTTCAGTCAGTCTGGGCATCTGGCACAGGAAGCCAAATGTCTGAAAACATGGGTCAAACACAGACACCCTGGCTTTCAGTCAGCTGTCAAGGAACAGGAGAGCGGTAGTCAGTAGGTGACCTGCAGGTGTGCTCTGCAGGTAACATTCTCCTTGTCCAACAAGATTGGGTGAGATAAGGCAGGACCCACAATCAGACTGGCCTCACAAAAAGCCTCAGCACTCCAGAATGCTTTAACCAGAGCTGTTGCACCATGGCCAAGAAGGGCTGGTTGTTACGAGCTCCTCTCTGGTGCTTGCAGGGACTCAAACAGGAGGCTATTCATGGGGATCCAGTCATTCCCAGCAGCTGTACTGGATCTGGCTCCCAGCACTCTGCCACCCTCAGCATACCAGAAAGTTACGTCACCCCCAAGGACTCAGTCAATGGACAGACTCTGATGCCTTCTCAGCAGTGCACAAGGCTGCCTGTGGTCTGGTAACTCAGGAGAACATCAGCACTCAGCTAAGCACAGAATGAAGCTCAAGCGGATGAAGAGTACTTTTGTACAACTCCAATACACACATGCTCTTCAGAACAGAGGTTTCTGACCTACTTTTACCTTGCAAAAGAATCAAGATCAAACTGAGGACTAACTATGCAGAGGCAGCAGGCTAGAAGGAACCTCTGTGGAAGGCTGTGGGGCAGATAGCCCTTCATTATGAGGGGCCAAAATCCTTTCTTGGTTGGACTTGATGATCTTAAGGGTCTTTTCCAACCTAAATGATTCTATGATTCTTGAGATGCTAGTGGATCTAAGGGACAGCATAAGCAAGCAGGAGAAATCCCTCATACATATCTGACTGTGAAAGGCAGTTACAAGATGCCATAGAAAACACTATTAAGCCTTTGCCATACAACTGCAAGTGCCATTCTCTGGCTGGGAACACTCACAATAAGGCTCCGAGAGCTGGAACACCAGGAAGAGCAATACCAAGAGGTAAATTGAGATCCATGGTTTGTCTGGCAGGCTCCGTTACAGTGCAAGTCTTGCACTCAGCTCTGAATGACACTGCAGTGCTAGCCTGGGCAGCATACAGAACTGCAGGCTGGTCTTCCAGCCTAGTCTGTCCTAGAGATTTCCCAGGACCATGGGGAGGCTCAGTCCCTGCTCAGTTAGGCTAGGATGGAGATTTATTTTTTTTTGGCTGGAGAGAGCCTGCACTTAACTACAGAGCCTAGAAGAATCCATGACCTAACCCTTTAGAAATACAAGCACAAGAAAATTTACAACAAGGCTTTTCATCTCCAGGGATTTTCATCTTACCTGAGTCCTGGAACAATGTCACAGGGGTAGAGTCTTACTTTCTCTGGGGAGAGTTGGTGATGGGGCTCACAGCGGGTTTTCCATGGGCTATGCCTTTAAGCTTGCTATACTTCTGCCTCCTTTTCCAAACAGCAGCCTTTTTGTTCTCCAGGCTGCTGCAACTTGCAGATACTTGCACCATGCCCTCTTTCACAGGGAGAGATTTTTTTTTTTCTAATCTTTCTTGCTGTTCTCCATAATCTAAAGTTAAAGACATTCAGGTTTAAAATACATGGCTGAGGTGTTTTTTTCCAGACCACCTCCTCCCCCTCAGAAATCAAAGGTACTTTCTCAGTTGAGCAGGATCAGCCTCCCCCAGGCAACAAACACAATTTATTAAGACATAAACTACAATTATGCACAGTCAAATGTTCTTCTTGGATATACGGAGACAAATCCTCTTTGCTGCTATCCTCAGATAGACACTCCACAAATAAAGTGCCTACATCACTCCTGCTATACCTGCTCACACTCAAGTCTCCTTTTATTCTCCGCTTGAGAGTGGCTAAACATAAATCTTGGTCTACCCAGTAGCTTCTAAAGGTTTTTTTTCCTTGCAAAGTTTCCTCCCAGCTTCCAGGGGGCAAACAGCAGCCACACAGATTCTTTTGTGCTCCAGGGCTTGTCTAACAGAAGGCAGGAGGGGTGCCCTCAGCCATGCTCGGAGGGCTGACACACCATCAAAGTGCGCTTTGAGAGGGAGCTGCCACTGGGTCTCCAAAGGCAAGGGCACCTCACTGAGCCCCAGTGCTGCAAAGGAGGAGGGGTTCTGCCAGGCTTGGGCAACCCATGGGTACCTGGACTGGGGGTGCTCGAGGCTCCTGGGGAGATGCTGCTTGCAGGTGGGAGCCAGGGTACAAGAGATCAGCCTCAATGGGGAAAGCTGGATTTTCTGTATTTCTGTTTGAAAAGCACAAAACGCAGACCTGAGTCTCACTGAGTTCGCTCTCTGAGGGACAAAAATCAGACCCTACAACTTTAGAAATGAGACTTCCTCACCCCCTTTCTCTCCAGGATGCAAAAATTCAGATACAGGCACAGGGTGTGGACAGGACCCAGCTGGAGATATTCCTGTCCCAGCTCCTCACCACATCACCAAAACCTCCCCATTCCCTCTGCTCTGCCTGTGGAAGGGGACATGTGAGTGCCCCCTGTATTGTAAAATCAGCCAGCGCCTCCAGGGCACTGCTGACAGCAGTCAAAATCAGCCTTAAGGGATGCTTCTGTACCCTATTCTGCTCTGAAGGGGCAGCTCCTTCCAGAGGAGGAATGGAAACACTAGCATTTTTCCCCCCTCTGTTATTTTACCGATTCTTTGGTTTTTCTTTTTTCTTTCGGTCTTCTCACTTTTCTATCTCACTTTCTTTTCCTGGTCTCTCCTTTTCTTTCCTTTTTTTTCTCTTTTTTCTGCACTTGTGTTTTTTTCTGTGCAAACCATGGCCCGCATTTAATTTACATCTTACCTGGCATGCATGTCTGCTGTTTGTGCACAGTGTCATGGTCTAGGCTGTGGTTTGCGTGCGTTGTTGATGTGCTCCCATTTCTTCTCTCCTTTTTTTTTTTTTCGAGAAAAAAAAATATATATATAGTTTTCCTTAGTGGTGCCTTCATATTAAAAAATCCCCCACACTTTAAAGTCTTATCTAATGTCCTTTCTCTCTCTCCCATGTCAGGCACTGGCCACTGCAAAGGGACACACAGGGACCACAGTCCCAATGCATGATAGCGCAGCACCAGTGCCCATTCCTGTCCTAAGTAAAGCAGTGCTGGAGGAAGAGCCCAAGATCTCAAACACCTTCATCCAGGTCTGGAGATGATGGGATGATAACACATTTCATCCTCTTCTGCAGCATCTTCTCCCCCTGCCCAGCCATTTAGGACCACTGCAATGGGCAGATCACACCGAGGAGGTAGCGTTTTGGGCTGCCAGCAGACTCAGGAAGCCTTCATGTATACTTCCATCATGTTTCCAGGACTGGCAGGAGTGTATTTATTTATAAATGAAAAATGAGACTGTGATCTCATGTCTGGGATGAAGCAGGTCCTGACAAGTCATGCAAAATCATTCCTGTTACTGCAGGGACCAGAATAGCAACATCCAGCCCAGGGCTCTGCTCGTGGACAGATTAGCTTCAGAAAGACACTTTGGGAACATACCCTGGGAAGAGCATGATATTTTTGGTTTCCAAAAGGTCCTTATGTATTAAGATAAAGCGGGAGAGTGAAAAGGAAGGTGGTCAAAGTGTGCCATGCACAGTTCTTCCAGCAGTCTTGAAAAATACATGGCGATTCTTCAGCCCCTCTTTCCCTTGCATTTCACAAGGCCTTCCATGGAGGGAGGGAGGGCCCTCCATCAATCCCAGGGGTTACACAAAGTCCATTCCCTTTACAAATGTCCTTCCGTTCCCTGAGCTTGTCTCTCAGTTTCCCCTGTTTCTTGTGTCAGGGTGATACTCATGCAGTGATGCTCCGGAGCTGGGCCCCGGCTCCCACCCAATCTCACTACCTCCCTCCTGGCCGTGTTGTCATGAGCAGCACCAGGTTTCTTGGACGTGCACCACCAAAACATAGCGCTTCTCATCTTGAATGGGTTAAAACGCGTTTAAAATAAAGCTAGGGAGTATTCTGAAACAAACTCCCCGTTTCAATTGTTCTCTAAAATCTCAAGTCTGAGATACCTTGCTTGGGGAAAACCCTCTCCCCGACTGGGAAACGACCGGCTGAGAGGTGTAAGTGCACATCAGCTGTGCCCGGGGGCGGCAAGCCAGGTGTGTCCCACCAAACCGTGGGAAACCCCCCCCAAGCCAGCTGTTCCTGGGGCGGCCCAGCCCACGCGAGACGCAGGGTGACAGGGCCGAGCTGCAGCCGCCTCCGGGCGAGGATGAGCTGCTGCCGGGCGCCACCGGGCCCGGGAGCGCCCGGGTGGGGGCACCGGAGGGGGGGGGAGGGGAGGGGGGGGGAGGGGAGCAG
>VZTL01032272.1:9382-24632 GCA_013400535.1 Scopus umbretta
GCACCACTCAGCTTGGTGTCATCTGCAAACTTGCTGAGGGTGCACTCAATCTCTCTATGTCATCAATGAAAATATTAAACAGGACAGGGCCCTATATGGACCCCTGAGGGACATCACTTGTCACTGATCTCCATCTGGACATTGAGCTGTTGACCACTACCCGTCCAGTAGTTCTTGTTGCCATACTGTGCCCTGAAACCCTGCTGCTGTTCTGAGTGCCCTTTCTGTTGGTTTGTTGGGGTTTTTTTTTGTTTCTTTTCTATATTTGGATGAGGAAGGAGAGGACAGAACTGCAGTCAGTATTAAAAATGCAAGACCATTCTGGAATCGTACAACGGCAAAGTGATACCACTGATGTGTTCTGTTCTGTATTCTTTTCTGATAATTCCAGCATCAGTGGTGTGGGTTTTGGTTTGTTTTAAGACCTCTCCTGAACACTGAACTGACATTCTATAGAACTGTTTATTGCAACGCCAGCTTCTCCTTCCTAACTGGGCAAATTCAGAGAGCTGTGCTGTGTACATTAAATTAATGTTGTTTTACCCTATATGCAACCCTTTATCTAGGTTAAATTTCTGGGGCTGTTTTATCGTGCTGACATTCACTGTTGTGAATGCTGTTGTTTGCAGTTGACCTGTGTTCTTTATACTTAAATAACTTATTATCATCAATTAACTTTAGCATGTCCCTGTTAATTCCCTTGTTAGATCGCTTATGAAGGTGCTGAGCAGTAATTTTTAGTACAGGAGACTCTGGGATTCTCAGTACAGAGAACTCACTGGTAGACAAGAACTCTTCTTCTCCTCTGTTTTATATCTTTTGGCTAGCTTATTTATCTGTGTGAAGACTTTACCCTGTGGTAGCATAGTTTCCTTCAGAGCTTTTGGCTTCCAAGTGAGAGAGCTTGTTGAAATTATTTTTGAAGTTGAAGTTGACTTCTAAATGGATCTTTATTCATCCACAGTCTTAGTGACTCCTTTGAAGAACTTCAGTAGATCTGGGAAGCCTTACTTGCCTCTGTGTAAACTGTTCTTACCCTTCTTTGGTATATATATAATTTTTCATGTTTTCCAATTCCAGGCTTTAGCATTTTACCCTTTATGGCTTCTACCAATTTGCTGTGTGCTATTGTTAGACTGTATGGGCTACTTTTATTGGATTCCCCCTAGAACACTGTAAAAAGTTGCGTTCACCATTGCTACTTGCGCTTTGGCATTATCCCTAAACGAGCTGCTTCAACTCAGCAGCTCTGTGCCTGTGTAGATTAATTTACAAGATTTGGCCTGATTTAACTGTCTTGCATGGTTAACTATGAAAAAACTCTTAAGTCTGGTAAGAGTACATTTGTTATTGTGGTTGTATTCAGGTTATGTGATATTTTTTGACATCTGTGTAATTCCTTCCCTTTATCTTTGTTGTAGATGTTTACACTTCTGTTTTGATTTGGTGGCCAAGGCGGCCAACAGCATCCTGGCTTGTATCAGGANATATTGCAATTTGAAGGAAACTGTTTTAATGTGTCAAACTCTTAGCAGCAATTATACAGATATGAAATTGTTCCTTTCTTAGGTGTCAGTCCCTGAAAATTCTCCTAATACTTTCTTTGCAACCATGAAATTGAGAACAATCTTAGACTCTCTCTTGGTATGTTTTACTAATCAAATGCAGAAGTTGATTAACATCCTCACTTCACTTTGAGTCTACTTAATGCCTATTAAAAAGAATCATGACAAATGGAGAATTAGCTCTTGTGCCAGATTGGGGATTATTAGGCTTTAAAAGAAATAGCTTGGAAAAGTTCACTGTTTAATAAATATGTGACATACTGAAGTACCGTAGTCCATATGATACTGATTACGGTGTAAGTGTTCTTTAAGATGGCATCTGTCTTTCCATTAAGAATGTTGGATTTACAGAATCTGCCAATAACCATCCCAGTGTTTTGTTTTAAATGCGGGAAAGCTGATAGGGGGAATTCCATGTCATAGGTGCTGCATGGTCAAACACTGCAGATCTTGTTGCAGCACTGAAATTTTTGTCTTTTCCTTTTGATTTAAGGTGGAACGTGAAAGGAGATTGAGTTCACTTTTGTATCAGGCTTGTTCTTAAAAATCTTACTGTTGTGGTGCAAAGAACTGAAAAATAACTCTTGAACATTATTTTTCTTTCTTTGTTAATAAAATTATTACAACTGTTTTAGAATGGTTCATAGATTTAAAAATAATCTCAAATCTTGTAGTTAAAAATAGGTTTCTCATTACTATTCTTAGTGGACTTAAAATTAATGATAGAACAGATTTGTACTCTGCATTCTGCAGTTTTTTAGTATCTTGCAGTAGGTCCCTTTTAAAATGACCTTACCTTTTGAAATTTGAGATTTTTACTATACAAAGCCCTGAAACATAAAACATATTAAGTGGCCTTGTTTTCTTATATCAGGTGATACTAAGGCAGGTAATAAATCAGATGTATGAAATAAATGCTAGGTAAAGCTTCTGTAGAATTGGTGGGAGTCTGCCTTTCCTTATAAAATAACTAGGTTTTGTCTGGTAAAGTGGTTGTTAGTGTTGGCAGTGGTTCGGTGCAGTCTTGTTTGATTTGATGGAAATAAAGAAAAATTGATGCTGTGTGTATATAAATTGTCATTAATTATACTGCTTCCCTCAGGATGCTCAGTAAGCGTACTGAGCGCGAGTCCCAGCTCGCTGAGGAGGAAGCTCACACAGGGAGCTAGATATGGGCTCAGGGACAGTATAAATCAGAGTAAGAATTAGAAGTTTACAGAGCGCAAAATGCTCCATGTCCTGGTTTTAGTGCAGGCTTTATCATATATGTTTTTCTTAAAGCACTGACCGCTGGAGTCAAGTTGAATTTCATTTTTTATTTAAAAAAAACCCCTAACTTATAGTCTTCATGATTCAAAAAAAACCCAAAAAAGTAGTCAGATGGGAGAGTAGTCTGTGAATACAGTTTTTTAACTTTTAAGAGCAGTTTGTTGTAATTTCTTTATTTTTTTAGTCTGTCTTATTAGGAATCACAGATCTGAATAGTTCAGATCTGCTGAATGCATATGTGTACGTCTCTTGGCAATGCATTCAGAATGTGTGTAGTTTAATTTTATTTATGTAACTGAAAAATGTTAGTAATTATTTAAAACTCCTACATCCTCATTGACTTCTTCCCAGCAGTTTTAAAGAGATTTTCAAAAATTCTATTCCACTCTACAACATTTTGTTCATCCTTTGAATGTCAGCACTGTTTTGAGTGTCTGAGCCTCTTTTATAGAGAACTCTTAGTTTACAAAAATAAACTGACTATTTTTAAGGTTTAAGGGTGAAGACAGTGCAGATATCAAGCCCAGATGCTGCTTTATTTTTGGTGATAAGGCAGATAAAAAAGGAAATTTAAAATTCTACTTTTCTCAAATAAGAAGCAAAAAATGCAATTTTGAAGAAATATTGTGGGATTCAGTGCAGTTTAAAAGCAAATAAATCTTCTCAGATGTATATGTAGTCCATTTTACTCCTAAGTGCTACCATCAGAACATGTTAATTACGTCTAATCCTTTTATCCTCAGTATTTGATTGCATTAAATGATGTGCTTCTTATAGGTAAACATCAGTTTATATCTGTGACTAGAAATAGTTGTAGCTTTTCGTACGGTCATGCCTTGAGGTTACAGTGATTTACGTTATTCAGTTAAGAAATAAAGCAACCATGGAGAAAATGTGTTTCCGGACTCTTTTGCAGGACATAATTGCATGCAATTGCAGGAGTTGCATTAGAAATGAAAAAGGAAGGTGACTTCTGTGGACTGTCCCTGTTTGTTGTCAGATGCATTACTTGATTTTATATATTAAACAAATGATTTCAGCTCTCAAGCAGTTTAGTTTTGATCAGTTCAGTCTCTTGATTTTTTTTTTTTTTTTAATTTTGAAAATAACAGCTGAATTTTTAATCCGAAAGCTACATTTTAAAGTAGAGAGTCTGTCACCGGCAAAAAGACTTCTGTCTTTGTAAGCCGTAATTGCGTGATACGTGTGGCTGTGCACGCTGTTGTCCCCGCGTTCCCTCCTCTCCTGTTTCGGGCTCAGTGGGCAGGTCGCTGGGCTGTGTGTAACATCAGCCGTGGGTAGGGAGTTTAGCACTGGTGTTCCCACCATAGCAAGGGTAGTGACCTGCTTTACGAAATGCTTTGAGACCTCTTCATAAAATGTGATAGAGAGCAATGGTTTGGAGTTGCTTGGTTTGGTTTGGTTTTTTTGTTTAGAAGTAGTAGCAATATAATAAGCATGTGGGATTATTCTTTTTATATTTAAAAAAAAATAATTACACTGTTATGTTTATTTTTAAAACTCAAAAATAAACAGTATTTATTATTGTTATAGTGATAAATGTGATCAGCAGTTAAAATTTCCAGAGTCAGTTATGACTTTTAGCCCAAAATCTTCCAGTAAAAGTAGAATGATGAATGTAACTTCACAGGTTGCAGTTTGACAAAGAAGCAGTGGAAAAAAAAATGACTGTGGGTAAACCTACCACACTGCCTGTGTCCTAATTTGTCTCTTGATAGTTCTGGTGAATTTTCTCTCTGCCTGTGCCTTGTGTTTAGGCAGAAAAGTGAAATATTTTTTCCTCACTTGAGTAATTTTCACTGAATTTTCATCAATTATATGTTTGTGTATGTTTTTGTGCAGGAGGTGAAGGGGATGAACTCAAAGGAAAGAATAAACCTACAGTTAGTGTTAAAAGCCTTTCTAGCTATGCTGTTTTGGGAGCTTGAACTAGTTTACTTAAATGCTACACTCCTTCTTCCAGAAGCAATAAATTTGTTCAAATGACAATCAAAGGATAAGAAACTATTTAAGGGAATAGTTATGTTTAAAACATGGTAAAAATACAAGAACTCTTTCAGGGTATATGTGACTGTGATCTTAAGGTGGTACATCATGAAGAAACTTAATTTCAGAGCAATCTTAAATTCAAAGATTAAAATCGTTTAAGGTTTTGTCGCAGAGTTGTCTGTTCATGGGCTGTGAAGACTTCGATAGGGTGATACCCAGCCATATAACCTCTTTTGTAAGATATAATGAAGATCGTATCTTATAAGATAGGATGAGAGCTGTGAGGGGACTAAGCAGTGGGACTTGATTACTGGAAAAGTGTGCTTTTGGTTTTTTTCTTCATTAATATTTCTTATGGAGAAATGGCATATCAGTGTGTGTGTGTGTACATGCAGACTCATTGTGCACACCATACTGTCTTTTTGTGTCTCGCCACAGTGGTTGTGACCACCCAGGAGAACAGGGGTTATGGGTAAGGTAGGAGGCTGAAGGTGTTTTCCTTTGAGGCATGTTGTGCTGGGGTTTGGTTTTACTTCCGTTCTGTCAGATTCCTGATCCGATGACTTTCAGGCTCGCTGAAGTGTAGGGGTGTTTGCTCCAAACTCTGTCAGACTGCTGGGAGGGTGTCCATTGTTTTGAATTACACCTCAAGTGTATCTTGATTCGCAACTTCTAGAGGTCTGAAAACTGCTTTTAGAGAACTGTAACCAACATACTTCAGAAACTGGAATATTGGATTGAAGTACAGAATAATCAGCTACTAAAATTCTATGTCTCTTTTCTCCTGGTGGTCTGTAACAACTTCTATGGAGTTCACAATTTAAATTCTGTATAATTCTTATAACTCGTTTTTATGTTGTTTATGTTGAAATACATTTTCCCCCACATATCGAAGTACTGCTGAGTTTTGCCATGGAAATGGCTATTTTCTGTTTCCTTTACACTGAAGAGCCTACTTTGTGCTCCAAGAACGATGAGAAACTTGTTTATGAAATTGTGTGTATTCAACATTAATAAAAGATGGCTTTCAGCACTCCAACAAGAATCTTTAAAAGTGGCTGAAAGCCATACTTATACAGTGGCAACCAAGATGCGTTTGTGAGATTCTCTAAGACTCAGTCACCGTCTCTCCTCTATAGTCATGGATCTTGTGAATGACAAGGTGGGGGTCTTTGGAATGCCTGTAGATTAGCATCCCCTGCTGTTTTGTAATTATCAGAATCTGGACAGTCATTTATTTGAATGAAATAATGCATACAGTTTGTGCCTCCAAAGAAAAGCATACATAATGCGATTGTAAGAAGAGGTTTTCAGTCTCTCAGTGGGATGTCATAGGGTATGTTTATAAACTTCAACCTAGCAGTTGCTCTGCAGTGGAATTCCACTGGTATTGAGATAATAATTTGCACAGTCAAATTGCTTTCTTTACAAAAACCCAGGGAATTATGAGACCCTAATCCTTTATTAATGTCAACCCATAGGCAGCAAGAAAGCGTAAGATTGCCATTCGAAAAGCCCAGGGGAAAAATCTTGAGGCCATCCGAGAGCTGAATGAGTATCTGGAACAGTGAGTGTCTTACAAGAATACGGATTGTGTTTTGCTATTCTGATAAATCTTTTTAATTAAAATGGAATTTGCATTTGATTTACGCTTTTGCTTCCATGCTGGCCGTTTACAGAATCCCTTGCACATTCTTTCTTTTTTTCCTTTTTTCCTCTCTTGACTTCTCTATACAGATTTGTTGGAGACCAAGAAGCTTGGCATGAACTTGCAGAACTTTACATCAATGAACATGAGTAAGTTGTTTGCTAAGTTCACATAAAAACTGTTAAATTGAAACCTACTCTGTGTAAGTCAAAGACCTCAGTGGTTTGTTTTTTTTTTGAAGGACTAGTGTTAGAAAGTATGCTGTCTCATTTCCAATATAACAAGCATTAACAGGAAATAATTACCAACCTTATTTGACTACCAAATGCATTAAAAAGGCATTTGATTTTAAAACAGAAACAGTTTACTTAACTATCTGTGTGTTTCAGTCATTTTTTTAAAACCAGTATTTTAAAAGAGGTGGTTTGAGTGTAGCAGGGAACAGCTCTTATTTCCCATAATTTTTCATTCAAGGGATGTTTTCAGACTGATTTTCTTTTAGCCTACCTCTGCAAGGACTTTTAGTAACCTTTAAAAAACAAAACAAAACATGGACCCAGAATTAGAGGCATCTGGTCGCCTGGGTACAAAACCCAATGCAATCAAGAATGCTGAATGTTGTAGTAACTTGCTTATTGGATATTTAATGTTTTTGTTAGCTTTTTATTATTGCTGTAGTGACAGGAGGAAATCCCAGTGTGAGAGGATTAGCTCGAAGCCTTAGTGCAAGTTTTCTAATATCACAGCATTAATTCTAACCTCCACCCAAAGGCGTATCTTTTTTTCCCCTTTCTTTAGTTCGTCAGCCCAGCCTGAATTATATCACATTGTTTCCTTCCTTCCTTTCTAGAGAGTAGTAAAAAAATTGAATTCTCAAGGAAGAAATAGCCATTCTCACTGTGATGAAAAAATTGTTCCCCCATCACCTCTCCTTCCACTCCATTCTCAAAGAAAATAATTATTAAACTCTTCTCAATGCTGACTTAAGGAATAGTGTTGAATTTAGATATCCAGATTTCCATTTGTTTTGGGAAATCACCAGCCACTTTTTCAAGAAAATAGCTATTTTTTTTTTCTAAAAAAAATGATTAGAAAGATATTTAAGCTTGTCAAGTCTGTTATTACAAAAATGGATGATAGAATGGTGCAAACATACGTATTCCACTACTGGGTGGGTTTTGGTTTTTTGTGCTATAATCTTTATTACAAAATTGTGTAATAAAATCTGAGAAAGATACGGCTTTTGCTTGTATTTGTCTTGGTCTGTAATTCCATTAAAAAATAACGTAGAACTTTCTCCAGTTCATTCAAAAAATTGACTGTGCTCAGTGTAATTGTATGAGCGTCAGTGTTATTTTTAATTTGATTATTAAATGGGGAAAAATGGGAATCTGGGCTAAAAAGCAACTAAAAGTTGATTTTTAAAAAAGGGAAGCAGTTAATCAGCTTGCGGGTTTTATCAGTGTCACAAATTTAGTCTTGTTTGTGAAATCACCATGCTGTTACCATTGTTCATAAACACGCTTAGAAGTACAAGGTTTATATAGTCCTCAATTCTATGCTTTGTTCCGTTAGGACTGTGGCTTCTGCTTTTGGAGAATGAGGTGGCATCTCCACGTTAATATTTGAAACACATATGTGACTATCATCATGTGCACAGGAGAAAACCACAATATAGTCATTTTAAGACATATGATTTTACAGATTATATGGTTTAATATTGTCTCATAATTGCTATTCTACTCTGATATTAAATATCACCCACACTGTCATTATAAACCTTGCGTCTCTGAATTTCGGAATCCTATCATGTAAACTCTGTGCAACAGTGCTATCATATATCTGCAGAAGATGTAAATTCTGCAGGAACCTCTATTAGTTAAATGATTATGAAGCTAAGATTTTTGTAATTAAATAAACCTACATTTTAAGCTTGACTTCTTAATTCTTTCTGAAAGCTTTCATTTAAAGAACAAGCACTAGCCTTTTCTTTTGTGTTGATAAGTTGTTTCCCATTTGGACTGGTATGATGCTATTTTCATACATATATTTGAACCGTTTGATTTTTAGAACTGTTCTTAGTATGGTTTTTTGATCTTACTTCTGTGGTTGACTGAGCAGGTAAAGTTAACTGACAGTGTAAGTGCTCTGGTCTGTAGCTTGGTTTGTGAACCCTCAGGTAGCTGAATTTTCTTCTAGAAAAAAATGAACTATTTTGTAGTCTGAGTTCAAATATCTTATTGTACCTAATGCCTGTTTCTCCTCATCACTCTTGATCAGAAATGGCACTTATTAATAAGAAATGAGTATATTAAATGCTTTCTGTGAGCTGTTCCATATGTACCTAGACTATTAGATTTTGCATATTTTTCGCTATGATATAAAAGTAGTAACTTGAGGTTTCAAACATAATTTAAAAATAAAACATTTTTCTTAATTGTGAGTCACGTGAAGTTATAGGAGGAAAAGTAAGACTTCTTTTATTGTGCTGTAAAGAAACGGAAGCAAAGAACTGTATGCTCTATTTCATTTTGTCTTTGTTTTTTATATTCCTCAGCTATGCAAAGGCAGCCTTCTGCTTAGAGGAGCTTATGATGACTAATCCACACAACCACTTATACTGTCAGCAATATGCTGAAGTAAGTATTTTCAGAAAAATCGATTATGTTTGAATACATACTCTATTTTTATGTTACTGAGGTGGTGAAAATGGAATAAAAATGTCTTCTTTAATTTTTCCCTAGGAGATTTAAGAGAGTACACAGAGAACGTTAACATCTTATAGAACTTAACATGTTAAGAAAACTCTGTTTTCTTACTCAGTGTGACTAAGCTAAACAGAAGATTAAGGGCAGGAATTACTGAAGATAAAAATTCATTTTAAGTGAGCTATTCTTGTTGAAGTGTTTATGCACTTTTCAAATTAAGTGCATGAGAAGTTAAATTTTTCCACAACAATGCTGCCTAGGAGGTTATGATATATTGCCTGTTGTTGTGGAGCCAGATCTTGGAATCCACATAGGAAATTTTGCCTGAAAGAGCACTGAGGTGGGGAGAGAGGGCCATTAGAAGTTTTAGCTCAAGGTTTTTAGCCATTTGCACTCTTTTTTCAGATGTGTATTATTTTTATCCTAAATTGTGCTGTTAACTGCTTAGAATGAATTTAATTTGTTTTGTCTAATGTGGATAAAATTGGGTTAACATTAAAACTTGAAAGTCTAAATAGCTTTCTGGTAGAAAGACTGTGAAGCATGTCTTCTAGTATTTATGCCTCTTTTTGTTGATCTAGTAACAGGCAAAATGAATAGAAAAACAATGGACTAATCTCAACTTTGTGTGCCATTTTGCAGTTGAATATCTAATGAAAGGCATTTTGTTTTGTGTACTGCTGTAATGTGTGCTGAAGGACTATAGAGTTAGTATGGATTTATAGCAGTCAGAATTTAGCTTTAGATTTAAAGTTTGTGTTAACTTTTTATAAGAGACTATTCCAAGGTTGTAAGTATGTATAGGTGCAAAATAATAACTTTTTTGTTCTTGTAGCAATAAATTAATTAAATTAATGCTGGCTTTTTTTCTCCTATAGTTAAATATTTTAAAATGTGTATATTGAAAAGGGCTCGGATTTCTCCCAGGCCAGTATTTGGCCTTTAGTAGGACTCACCCGATTTGAAATATCATGTGAAACAAACCTGAAGTGAAGTTTCATAATATCTTTGCTTCAGGGGTGAATGCCTGAGGTATGGATGACATGTGCAAGTTTCAGGAGCTTATAATTTTTACAGGTTAAATACACTCAAGGGGGGCTTGAAAACCTTGAGCTATCAAGAAAGTATTTTGCACAAGCACTGAAGCTTAACAACAGAAATATGAGAGCTTTGTTTGGACTTTACATGGTAAGCATGCTTATATATTTTCCATGTTATTATTTTGAATGTGTTTTTATGCATGTATATTATCCTTTACCATTTGCTGTTGTTTTTTTTTTTCTCTTTGTTTGAACATAATAGCTCAGATTATTAACTGTTTTTAAACACTGAGTATGGACAATTTTATACCAGGAGGTACTCCTTACTTGAAGTGCTTTTAGCCTTTATATCTTGCCTGTGTTTTCCAAAGTATTATAATTATTGGCACATGAAAATAACTTTCTGAAAAAGGATCTAAAGTCATACTCCTTTCTACAGGGTGGTGAACTGCTGAAGAGTACCAGCACAGTATCATGGCCACTTTCTTTTCTTTGGTTTTTGTTTGGGTTTTTTTGTTTGTTTGGGTTTGTTTTGTTTTAACTAGCCTGGCTTTTTTTCTTTGTTTTTTCTCACTCCAATTTCTAAATACAACTTTCTACTTTCAATTTCAAAATGACTCTTTAGTTGCAGTATTGTTGGCTTGATTGTGGCCATGACTACAGTAACTACAGGTAGCATGTACTGGCACCAGTTCTTCTTATTCTCCAAAGATACTGAGGCCTCCTATTGAGGATCTTCCTTTATATCTTAGACCTTTTACAAGATCTTTTTAGGGACAAAACCAGAAAGGGTCCTTTTTTAATTTTTTATTTTTTTCTGCCCCACTCCCCAATTCTAGGCCACTCTTTTAAAGTCTCTTGGGAGGAGTTGGGTGGTTTACAGAGATGCATCAGGCAGATAAGTTTGAGGCTTCCTATAAATACCAGGCAATAGGAGGTTCCTTTCAAGGACTTGTTAATCATCACATTTAAGACTCAAAGGGACTTGGACCTAATCTTCTTAGCCGTTCTGCAGAGATTCTTGGGTTGGTGATTGTATGTTCAAGAAGAAGAAAAGCCTGGCTCCTTGCTGTTCCTTAGGTCATTTAGCTTTTTAGGAGTAAGTTTTGTAGCAAATCTGTTTATTGGCCTAAACTGATTTTTTTTAATATGTGTATACATATAGACTTCTGTATTAAGTCTAGACCAGGCCTGGGGGCTTATAATGGCCAATCTTGGCTTGTCCTCTCTCAGATCTTACGTCCTGGGTCCTGGCTGTTGTTCTTGGTCTGTGAAGTAGATTTAGAGCCTGTTATCTATGATGATCTGGATGGTAACCTTGAGCTAGTATGACCCAAGCATTTGAGGAACTTTTTGTGTTGGCAGTGCCTGAAAGTTATCCTCATAAACCCCGATTTGCATACTGCAAGTTCATTACTGCAAAAAGCGTGTGTACGCTCTGTTTCAGTTCTTCAGTTTTGCTCAGCTGGCTGTTGTGACATTTCACTAGGTGGTTTTTGCAAGCACAGCTTGCCATTGCTGCTTCTATATCTACTACCCTTTGGGTCCTAATGTATTTGTAATGCTGTTTCCAGGCTTTAGGTTCTAGTTTTGCTGTGGCTGCTGCTTTTGTACTTGACAGATAACCCCAGTGTTTGTAGTCTCCAAAAGAACGTCCATAAATAAACCTGATAGATTCTCCACAAAGGCTTTCAGCCATATCTGTCAAGGAAACTGGTCAGCACATCATCAAATTCAGGAATCCAGAGAGAATGATGCCTCATCTTAGGACTCTGACCCTATAGTAGGTCACAAATTAAATTAATGTGGGTATGGCATCAGAGAATGTGTTCCTGAGTTTGTGGAGGCTGCTTCTTTGACAGTCCCACTCCTCTGCCATTTCTGAAGGTAGTTTCAGGGAAATAGCTGTAAGGGGGCGTTCTTTGAGTTTGAAATGTAGCATTCATGTAGACATTTGCTTCCATGCTCCTTTTTAAAACCTTCTCTGGAGGTTCTTCACTGATGAGTGAGTAGGGTTCTGTGATTTTTTGTACTCGGGTACTTTTGCACTCAGAAGGATGTTCTGGGAGGGAGTAGCAATGATTTCTTGCAAAGTGGATTTATTTAAATAAGTGGAAGTGTCTCTGAAATTAATTTGGTTCTTAAGTAATCTTTTTTATTTTTTCAGGTGAAGATGGGGCATAGTTTATGTATAGCGTGTTTTAAAATGTGTTTTCTGATGCCACAGGGAAAAATGTCATGTTTTTAATGGACACACAAATGATGTATTTTATATCATCTCTGGTAACAAATTGAATGGGAAAAACTAATTCATAACTCTCACTTTAGGAAAAGCCAATTGGATTAACTGATCATGTCCAGGCTTGGTTCCTAACTTGATACACAACTGAACTGAACTCTAGTTTAGCTTTAATTAGAACAAACAATTGTTTAAATAAAGTTTGGCAAATTCTTAATTGGATGCTTTTTACCAGTAACTGTTTTTATTTTTAATCTTTTTCTGCTATCACTGTGCATGGGGCTCTGAATGCAAAGGTGCTGAATACTCTCAGTTTATTTCGTGCTCATATATTTTAGAGTTACACTGGTTTTATTTTTGTATTCCTAGTCTGCCAGCCATATTGCTTCCAATCCAAAAGCAAGTGCAAAAATGAAAAAAGATAATATGAAATATGCCAGCTGGGCAGCTAACCAAATAAATCGAGCATACCAGGTTAGTACATCATTGTTTTATGATACTCTTAACATGTTCTTTTCTGCACTTTTTTCAACTGCTGTTCAAAGGGTTAGATATGATGTGTAAATCAGCATAATTTGCTTGGATTTTTTGCGCTCAACTTCTGTTTGATTTCCTGGAAGATGTAATTAATATAAGACTGATATTTTACAGTTATTAATTACTATTATTTACTTATTAGCTTTAAACAGATTTTTTTTCTACTAACATAAACCAAATGTATACTAGTATAGTGTTGACCTCCAAGACCCAGTTCTACAACTAAGTATTTTAACAAAACTTGGTATGTCTTAATTTTTAGAGTGCCTTGGTCATTGACTTCTATTTTACTAGAAAACAAATGAAAATTTTAGAATTTTATTTTCCTTCTGTTTATTCTGACCTTTTAAAATCATATTTAATGGTGTTCCTTATAATTACCTTAGTAATTGTAACTCAAGTTGGTTTTGCGTAGTTTTATGGAAACATGCTCGTTGAATTGTGAAGATGTAGACTTTGTAGGCCCCAATCAAAGCTTACCGAAGTCATTAGGAGTCTTTTCAGCTATTTGAAAAGCTATGCATAAACATCTATATTTGCTTTTATATTATAAGCCTCTATATTTTTTCTGTAACTATGAATGAAAACAGGTTTTAGCTCATAGGTTCTGCTGTCTGTGCATCCCAAACATAGTATGTCTAATTGATTCCCTTATAGCTATTCTTAATGATCTACCAACCAAAGTTTATGTATAAGTAATCGTGAACATCATACTGTCCAGTTCTCCCCAGAACTTTTTCTGAGCAAAAATGTTGGTATTAAATGCAAAGATTTTTATATACATGTAGTACTTCTTTCTCTCTGTAATAGTTCAGTGTCAGAACCCAATATTTAATTTTTCTCTTGCTGCCGCTGTTTCACAGTTTGTACTACCAAATGGCCTTTTGACCAGCTCCATCTATTATGGAATTAAATTAGGATTTTCTTTTATGGTCAGTGCAGTTTTCTTTAATACACTGTATGTCAATTCATTGCCAAGAGTGCAGCTTCTTGTGGCTGACGTGTTTTTGATGTATTACAACTTTTGAAGTATTTTCCATTTCCCCTGATTGGCCCTGTAGCTTCTGACTATACAGTGAAGAATATTATATTCCTGAGGACATATTAAGCATTTTATACTTGTGTGCCTAAAGTTCCTTTCTTTGTTTTGCTGTTTAAATGACTCCCTGCTTTTCATTAATAAACCATTTATGTACTCATGACAGTAAGGTATGTATGAATTACCAACTTCATCTTATTTCCCATAAATAAGCAGGACTTCTTTTGAATTCAGTATGTCTGACATTCCTGTAAGCACGGTATTGACGGAAAACCCAAGTATTGCAGGATTAATAAAAAGAAACCAAACCAAGCAAAAAAAGTCAAAAAACCCATGGAGTATACACAGTGGATTCACCATTGGTAGAACAAACCACATTTTAAAAGATGTGTGGATTTTGAGTGAAAATTATTCCATGTTTTACATCTTAATAAAATGAACTACTTAGATTAGAGAGGTTGTGAATACATGTTTTAAGTGAATATTATGAATGAAGTTTCCAGTTCAAAGCACCAATAGAGACCTGTTAGTGCTTCTGGGAAACAGCTCCTTTCAGGGTGCACCAGGATGGAAAAGTAAACCCAGTGTTGCCTGTGGAATGATGGCATATCAAGATTAAGACCTAGAGATAGGTATCTCCTGGTTCTAAATATAATGAAAGTTTAATTATGACAGTTTGTAGTTACTGGACTCACAGACAGATAAGCTTGCCTTTTTTTTTTTTTTTTTTTCCCCTCCCTCTTACATGGCTTTCTGTTAACATTACAGTATCTCTAACAAAATATGATGTTTATTGGGAGTGGCATTGGGGGATTTTCTGGAGGGGTGGGGGGGAGTTGTTTTTGATTGGTATTTTGGTTTTTTGGTTGGTGTTTTGTTTTGTTTTGTTTTGTTTTAAATGTGTGGCAGGTTGACCCTGGCTGTATGCCAGGTGCCCACCAAAGCTGCTCTATCGCTCCCCTCCCCAACTGCACAGGGCAGAGAAAATGTAATTAAAAGCTCGTGGGTTGAGATAAGGACAGGGAGAGATCACACAGAAATTACTGTCATGGACAAAACTGACTCCACTTGGGGAAGTTAGTTTGATTTATTGCCAATCAAAATCAGAGTAGGATAATGAGAAATAAAAACTAAATCTTAAAACACCTTCCCCCAACTCCTCCTTTCTTTCCAGGCTCAACTTCATTCCCAATTT